>JZKD02S0633092.1:963578-978949 GCA_000966675.3 Picea glauca | reverse complement strand
GATTTTGGGATATCTCCCAGATTGTGTAAAACTATTTGAGATTATCCACAAGGAAGTTTTACCTTGTGAAGAAACCTATATATACTTATGATTTTTGTAATAATAATCATCCTCAGTTGTGGGAGAACAAGGATATGGAATTCTGATACCAACTGGAGCAGAATTGATGTTTTGTCATAGCTTTTGCTTTTCAATATATCAACATTTTGTTTCATGTTTTGTATATCACTTTGTTTATGATTTACGATTACTTTAGCTATCTAAATCAAATCCAAATGATATAATTTTATTACTGTTATCCATATCTTTTTTCTTCCAAATAGATAAAAGACATAACAATTGTTAATTCATTTTGTGAATGATAGCTTTGTCTTCTTCATAGATTGAATTGTTATATATAAGTTTTCTGCTTTGTCTTCTTCATAGATTGAATTGTTATATATAAGTTTTCTGCATAATAGGTTTCCCTTATTACAGGAAGTTATAATCATAAGATTGTTATGATTTTCTTTTATGTCTTGTTTGTCCTGTAATACACTTCAAGAAGCAGCATAGCTGAATCGTTTACGAAAAGCTTAAGGATTAAATGGTATGAGTTTCCCTCCTCCAACCAGCTTAAGGAGTCATCATACACAGGGCAGACTTGGAGCGTTACCAGGTCAATTAATCTTTTGTTTACTATTTTTATCAAGTAGTTTAATATAGATATAAGTTTAATTAGATTTATATTAGATTGTTTAATTTCAGTAAATATATTAGATCGTTTAATTTCAGTAGTTTTTATTCCATTTTCATAAAATATAAAAATTAAAAAAAAAAGATTCCTGGCTGTCCTAAGGCAGCAAACACATGAGTTTTGTAGGTTTTAATCAAATCTATAGGTTGTTCATAGTGTACATTTGTGAATAAGAAATATCGTAGCTGATAATTAGATAGTTGATTTGAGTTATTATAAGAGTAATTTGTAGTTTGTAGATAGAATAATTAGAATAGTTTATATTTAGTATATTAGTTCCTTTTCTTTATTAGTTTCTAGTTTCCTTTATTTTAGTTAGTTTCTTGTATTTAGTTGTAGTTTAGTTTGTTTTATTTACTTTAGTTAGATTTCTTAGCTCAGATCATTTCTCTCTCTGGTTTTCATAGAAGACCTTAGAGCGGCCAACGGAGCCGTTAAACTCGTCAGGGTGGTCCATTCCAAACGGCTTGGGTTATTTAGACAACCCTGGACCGGTTCCACTCTCCGAGTTGACGGACGATCAATTTCGCCCGTCAACAAGTCTCCAAGTGGGATATTGTTGGTTGTGGATCTTGATTATCTTTCTGATTCATAGGTCTTTGTTTTCAGCCATGTTTATACTCCATGAAGAATTTACACCCCAAAATAATGTACACTCCTCCACGTGGGGGAGTGCAGGGGGGTTACCCCCCCTCAGGGTCCGAGGGAAAGCAAGGGTTTTGAGGCGAATCCCCCGAAGGAAAAAATTCCTTGTAAATATATATTGTAATTTCATAGTAAATCTGGTCTGTTCATTATAAGGTTGCAGATCTGATGGTAGAAGTTATGTTAGGGTTTTTTTCCATAGAAGGAAACCCTATTTTATGAGGGAAATGTAGTGCGACTCTGTATCATTGTGAATATTGTATTATGAGTGAGGACACTGTGAGATAAATATGAGGAATTTACAGCAGGTGTGTTGTAGGTTTATCCCTTCATTTGTTGGATAATAATAAAGGAATGACCTAACAATTTCTCTAGTGGATGTAGCCCACATTGGGTGGACCACATGTATCTGTGTCTCTATTGTATTGTGTATATTTTGTGTTTTATTTCTTTATTTGTTTTATTTTATTGCTCTGTGATCCTATTTTTATAACAGATAGATTACGTTTAGAGAAAAGTAAGCTTGAAAAATCAAGTTTGGTTCAGCTAGCGACTTGAACCAAAAGTAGAATCCATGATATGGTCAGAGGTTGTTCCATAAGTCTTAATGGTGTGAATATTAATGCTAATCTAAATATTATACCATTGGGGTCTTATGATATTCTAATTGGAATGGATTGGTTGGAAAATCATCATGTTATCCTAGATTGTCATAACAAGACATTTACATGTCTTGATGAAGAAGGAAAACAGATCACTGTGAAAGGAGTTCCAAGAACCATCTCTATAAGGGATATTTTAGCCTTACAATGGAAGAGATGTTTCAGAAAAGGATGTCAATTGTATGCATCCCATGAGGAGGAACCAAAAAAGACAAAGGGGCCAAGCCTTGAAGTATTTTCGGTACTACAAGAATTCGAAGATGTATTCCAAGAAATACTAGGGTTGCCACCAAAGAGGGAGACATGTTTTTCTATTGATTTAGTGCCAAGAGTTTCCTCGATATCAAAAACACCTTACAAAATGAATACACCAGAATTAAAAGAATTACAAATGCAATTGGAAGAATTGTTGAAGAAAGGGTATATACATCCAAGTGTTTCACCTTGGGGAGCACCAATACTCTTTGTCAAAAAGAAGGATGGAACTTTGAGGCTGTGTATGGAATTTTGATAGTTGAATAAATCCATTATAAAGAACAAGTACCCTCTACCCATAATTGATGACCTCTTTGATCAACTAAGAGGGGAAAAGATATTTTCAAAGATAGACTTAAGATCAGGGTATCATCGGGTAAGAATCAAGGAAAAAGACATCAATAAGACAACCGTTAGAACCAGGTATGGGCATTATAAATTTGTAGTGGTGCCATTCAGATTTTTCGATGCATCAACTACCTTTATTTCCTTAATGAATGGAATATTCATGAATTACTTGGATAAGTTTTTCATAGTATTCTTGGACGATATAATTGTCTATTCTGAGTCAGAGGAAGAGCATGAACATCACCTAATATTGGTATTGCAAGTACTCAGGGAACATCAATTGTATGCCAAGCTTAGTAAGTGTTCTTTTTACCAAGAACAAATCCATTACTTGGGAGACATTGTTTCAGAACAAGGTATAGCAGTGGATCCAGAGAAGATTGAAGCCATTAAAGGATGGCCAACACCAAAGAATGTTTCAGAATTCAGATCTTTTATGGGGTTAGTTGGTTACTACAAAAGATTTATAGTAGGGTTCTCTAATATTTCTCATCCCATCACTTTGCAAAAGAAGGGAATTAAATTTGAATGGACAAATTTTCTCATCCCATCCCATCCTATGAAAGTTCCTCCTTCAATTTAATGTTCTCTTTTTTGTCTTTTCTTTTATTAGATGAGTCTGATAAAATGATGAGTGTTGGTATAAACCAACTGATAGAAGGGATTCTTAACTACTGAAGAAGGCTGACCTTGGGATAACCCTCATGCTCAAGCATGCAGACAAAGATATTGACACCTATTACAAGCCTAGTACTAATACGCCAACTTGTTGGTATTTCATCATTGAATGAGATAAAATTATCGTAAGAAAAATATGCATGTAATAAGATGATTGCAAGAAAAATAGTTTCCTTAGCTCTAACATCAATCACACATTAACACACAATTTTATTTCCATCATTAAGAACAAAAGAACTGCAAAAATATTGAAATAGATAACTTATCAATAGATTCAGAAACTCTTACTCGTTACAACATCAATTACTGAAATAAAAGTTGGAATTAATTCCTCCTCAATCCAATCACATAACGCCTTTGATGAAAAACAAAATTTTGTCTATGGTCCTAAACAAGACTTCTCAATTAAGGTAGTTCATAAATAGTTCTTTACAATTCCCAAAAACAAGGTCTCTTCCCAAAACCATCTACCATTCCTAAAAGGTCAATCCCCTTGTTTATAAAGAATCACTAACTAAAAATAGCTGCTACAAGTTTAAGTTAAGTAAAACAAAATATCACCACATGGCGCTTGATCTCTTTGTTCTCTGGGCATCATCTCATGGTTCTAATGAAGTGGATGACTCTTCTCATATTCTGACCATTTTACGAAGAGATCCTCGCATGTGTTTGCATATGAGAACCTCTGCTGGTCCATCGGGGCTGAAATAATTTCTTTCACTTCTACTACTCGTTCTTTGTATTTGATTATTTTGGTACTCAACCGCTCCAGAACTGCACATGCCTTGATTAAATGCTCCATAAATTTTTGTATTTGACCTGGTGCCATTCTTGCCACATGTGCGATCTCTAATGCCCATGCTAAGTCTTGTTCTGCATGTCGCTTGAATATGTCATGTAGATTGACAAAGTCTTTGGGTGAGCCAAATTCTGGGAGGCCAATGCCTTTCATCTACCGATTGATATTTTCCCAGATATTTTCTCATTCAGTCCACTTCTTCTGTATCTCCCACTGAGGTTCTTGGGCCATAATTACCCATTATTCAGTTGCTTTCCTTATCCGAGAAATGTTGTTATCTATTAACACTCGAATCCCATGCTCTTCTGCGTCTCAGCCCTTTTACACTGCGCTGATGTAATCAATTCTTTCTACCACTTGGTATGATTTTTCATACCACCTCTCCACGTCCTTTCAAGTTGTCAGTTCCATAAGGGTATCTTCTTGGAAATTGGCTATACCTATAGTGAAAAGATGTTGTTCGCTTGTGAACTTTGCATAAGCATATTAAAACTCACTCTTCCAAAACACTGTGGACTGCGTTGAGTCTTGATAGTATTTTTCCAAATGGTGCAGATGATCTAACTCATTTAGTGCAACATTTGATTCCTTTTCATATCTCCTTGCTTGATCCAATGTGGCATCCATTATAGCCATCCATGCATAGATGAGCTCAGACATATTTGCATGTTCTGTACTGAACAACTTCTCCTCCGTGGTGATGAGAATTGAGCTATCCAGCGTGAGTCTTCTCTTCTTGGTGGTCCTCTTCATGATCGCTTTCCTCTTCTTGTCATAAGCGATCGCCTGTATATCGGTGACCTCATCAACAGGCTAAGGGATTTGTTGTTCTCCCAAGGCTAGAGTGTTTCCCAGGCTCCCTGTTGTGTGTATCTATTCTAGGATTGGTTCCTGGACCTCTTTCATATGCTCTGATGGCTCAAAATCCATTTGTTTTTGATCGACTGGTGAGATATCAACCAAAATTGAATAATCAACGATAGATTCAGTACTTACTTGGTAATCATCTGTTGAGGTGCCAATCTCTTTTTGTTGAACTTCCTCTTTTTGACCACCCGATCCTAGCTCCTCCCTCGAGATGTATTTTGGGGTCTCTGATAGGTTGAGCAACTCAATGTCTAAGACACTTTCGATCTCATGGTTTCTCTACATAAGGTTTTGAACTGAAGCATCAATACTTGGGGTAGATGTTTTCTCAGTTTCCTTCTCCTATGTAATCAGTATCGGAGTTACCAGGGAGATCTCCGAACTCTCTTCATCGTCATAGATAGTTATTAGATCAAACATGGGGTTTGGAAAAACTGTTTCACCTGGTGTTCTTGAAAGCTCAGGCTGGGTTGGAAAGGTCACCAATGATCTAATCTAGGGTGATGTAACTCTATGGTTTTCCAGACCGGTGATTTCCTCCAGTTGTATTGACTATAAGCCACTTGGATCCTCTCTGATTGTGATTGGGTCATCCAATGGGATCCTCATCATTTCTATGATTTGAGGATCGTTCTCTAAATGGTCGATGACTCTCTAGGCTCCTTCTAGTAACACAAACCTTCTCCTTTGTGCCTATGTGGTCTTTGCCTCTGATTTCTTCTCTAAACCTGAGAGATTCTTGAGTCGACTGCTCGATTGTCTCAACCTACTCATCCATGCTCATAGCTTTGAACTTGGTCATGTTCAGGTTGGATTTCCTCTGTAATACCTCCTCCCATTTCTGAGCACATTCTGTAAAAATATCATCCTTAAACTTGTCATGCGCATATGTCCAACATGATGATACTTGTGAAGCATGTTGGAGGACTAGGCGTTTAGGCTCGTGCTTGCGAAATTGACCTTTTGGGAACCCAAATTCAAGTTGAATCAAACCTTCTTGTTTGGATTGAGTAGTGTCTTTCACTATATAAAATCCCCACATGGAATCCGTAGGGTATAAATGCTCATTTCTTGTCCTTAACTAGAGTGACATTATAGCCTTGCAGGATAGTCTGATAATATATTTCTCCTACATTGAGCCAGTCTGGGACGTGAGCAAGGAGAAAATGTGGTGCTCCAGTGGCCCCAAACACCCTGATATAGGTTGTGTGTTCATCTAGATACCAGTGGCCTACCTTTGAGATCATTTTATTGGCTGCTACAGACAGCCTTGGGAATTCCCTTTTAAGAATAATGAAATAAACCCGGGCGATAAATTCATCGCAAATAAGGGCAAAATATTTTTTGTACCTGTTCTCCCATAAGATGTTGAAGTAGACATGAACAGGAAGTTCTGCAATGTGCCAACTCAAATTCATCCCAGTGAATACATTCCTCGCGTAGATTACATCTACTAGATACGAGGCCATGTGAAAAGTGGGTGCTTCTCCTTCTTTCAGCGTTTGAGCCTAATGTACACTGATGCTCAATTTCTTGGAGATAATTTCTCCCCAGCTGAAGCTACTCCCGGAGATTGCCATAGTGTATGACAGGGGCGTCCATGCTTATGAGAACTTGGAGCAATCCTTTTCTTCATACAGTCGAGAGATTAGATCCATCAAGTAGATATATGGCTCCCTTAGGTTCACTGTCTCGTACCATTTGTTGCTCCAGTTTGTAAATTTCTTGTTTTTGTTCCACCATGAATTCATTAATCAACTAGTGTCATGCAACTCATAGAACCCAATCATGAAGTATGTGTTCAACCACTCATCTGGGTCTTTGATTTTGTAGTACTTTTGAACCTCCGTTGGGAGAAAAACTCTAACAGATCCACTATTTTCGTCATTAATGAGGCACTTCTGAGCATCTGTATGATTAATTAGCCAACTCAGAATCTCAATGCATGGGAAAACTAGAGTTTGAAAACCTACCATGTGCAAGAATGACCGTCATATATTCGGTAATAGTTGGTCATCGAGCGCCCTTACATCTGGGTCATTGTGTGGGATACACTCTGGATAATCTTCCTCGTTGATTCTGTTGAATAGATCTCCCCACCATGGGAGCATTATTTTTGACCCAGTGGCTACTTCCGTATCTCCAAATGCAGGAGGTTGGATGAACACCTTCTTCGTCGAGGTTTTAATGATCGGCTCCACCCTGGGAACGTATTCCAGCTGCCTCGTGGTGCCGGGAGAAGAACCCTCACCAATTTTTGACTCCTTTAAATTAGGTTCCCTCGGCGAGTGTCTAGTCATTGGCTTTCTTGGAGACATTTTTTCCTGCAGATAGAACATAGTTAGACACTGTGTAAAGGATAAAATATTGATATGTAACAAATTACAACCACCAAATTGATAAAATTTGACACATACCTCTGTTTCTAGTTTAACCTCATTTTGATGGTATCAGAATCAATGCATTCTTGAGACGCTCGCTTTGCTTCTTCGGATGCTCTGGAAATGGAAACTTGTGTGCAGAATGGAAGTGTTTATTTTTTTTTTCTTGATTTAAACAGAGATGAACTTACATTGTTGCATCAATTATTCAACTTAGGATATGAATGCAATTCTACAAAATCTGTCGCCATATATTCATTATGTTTAAAATTAAATTCGATTGTAGGTCGACGACGTGGGCACATGCTATAACATGGCCTGTCGACGATTTCAAATTCTTGTTGTTCAATCGACGCATGAGGTAACAATGTATGTGGGGAGAAACATTAACTGACCTATTAAATGACAAAATCTGATTGTATCTTGTGCCGAAAACATCCCATCATTTCGCTAATCTAACTGGTGGATCGGGAGTTGGGGATTTTCTTTAAACATTGTTCGTTTATGTATTCAGGAAAAAGATCTGACATCAATCCATCTTATTGTACAAAGCTGACGTGGAAAAGATGACTCAAAAGTGTGACTAGAACACAGGGAACCTTGAGGTGACTCGGGACAAAACTAGACCGTATGAAATAACTATGCAGAAAATACACGTGGCACTTGAAATTGGCGTCTTCGTCTAATCACGTTATTTGAAATCATGGAATTTTCCTCAGCTAATCGTTTTAACAACAAATCCTACCCTGCCGAAGCCAAAAAGTATCAAGGATCGGTGGTCGGTGATAAGATTCACCAAGTTCTCCCGGATTAACCCCCTCGAAAATTGTCGATGCCTAAAGTGCATCGGGGGTCGACAATCGATAATGTGTCCATGTGAAAATTTCAATGATTTGACCTTTTGAGATTCTATCGACCTCGAACAAACACATCCATCATCAGTTGTCGGGGGTTTATCATGGCTCATGTCAACGTTTAGTCCTCTCGTATTTTGGCGATGCCAATGGGAATCAACTATCTCCTGAATCTTCGTGGAGAATAACTAACGCAAAATTACTCCACCTTTTACCGATGTCAATGGTGCATCGACGATTATTGTTATTGTGTGGTCATTTTACCTGCTTGGATTTTTTCAATGACAAACACAGGCGCGCTAGTCACAATTTTAGCTGCAGATTCTTAGTTGGAATGCCAAGTTCTTTTAGACATGAGGTTTCATATTAACAGGTTCAAACAAATCTGATTTGATCAATAAGAGTCATGAAAAAAAAAAAGCCATCCCTCCATAGTGAACTCAATTCAAACTGTAAAACAAAAGAAAAACAATTGGTACACAAAAGTGACCAAATTTCATAAAAGCGTTTAGGGTGTGTTGAGCGTTCAACATAGTCCTCACTCAAAATGGACATGCCATTGGTTATGAGTCCAAGAATCTTAAAGAGAATGAGAGGAACTATTCCACACATGACTTGGAACTTGTTTCCATTTTTCACACTTTGAATATGTGGAGGCATTATCTCACGGGGAAGAAATTTGAATTAAGAACATACCATAGTGGTCAAAAATATCTTTTTGAACAACCAACTTTAAACACCAGGAAAATGAGATGGCTGGAATTTTTAAGAGAATACGATTTTGACATCAAGCATATCAAAGGAAAAGAAAATAAATTTTTCAATGCACTTAGTAGAAGAGTACATCTCATGCATGCTACATCTATTAGTATGCATCAGTTAGATTTAAAGAGAAAAATTTTAGATGTTGTTTTTATGGATCGACATTATCTACAGGTAAAATAAAAATTACAACAGGAAAATGTACAACATAAAATTAAAGAATATGAGATGGAGGAAGATGGATTACTTATGCATAAAAATAGAATTATGTTCCTAGTTCCAAAGAACTTAGGAACTTGGTATTAAAATAAATGCATAATGTTCCATATGTCGGACATCCCGCTTACCAGAAAATAATTGCAGCAGTAAGAAGCCAATTCTTTTGGCCAGGAATGAAAAGAGATGTTGCTTATTACATTTCTAGATGTCTGGAATGTCAGAGAGTGAAGGTTGAGCATAGGCACCCAACGCGTTTTCTACAACCATTACCAATTCCAGAGAAGAAATGGGAAGTGGTAACTATTGATTTTATAACAAAATTTCCCAGGATAACAAGACAACATGATTCAATCATGGTAGTGGTTGATAAATTGATGAAGGCTTCTCAAATTGTTCCTATAAAAATGACTCATACAACAACTAATATTGCATAAATTTACATGAGGGAGATTGCTAGGTTGCATGGGATATTTAAGGCAATTGTCTTAGACAAAGATACAAAGTTTACTTCAAATTTCTGGAGGCGATTGTTTAAAGGATTTGGTACAAATATGAACTTTAGCACAACATACAATCCACAATCAGATGGGTAGATAGAGAGAGTCAACCAAGTAATTGAAGACATTTTGGGAATGTATGTGATGGATAAGCCATCTAAGTGGGAAGATTACTTGCACTTGGTTGATTTTTTCTATAATAATGGGTATTAAGATTCATTGAAAATGAGCCCATTTGAAGCATTGTATGGTAGGAAATGCAATACTCCAGTGAGTTGGGACAACCCAGCAGACAAAATGGTACTTGGGCCAGAATTTCTCCAGGATATGGAAGACCAGATGGTTAGAATTAAGAAAAATTTAAAGGCACCTCAAGATATACAAAAAAATTATGCAGATAAGAACATGACAAATAGAGAATTTAAAGTGGGGGAGCATGTGATTTTAAAAGTGAAGCCCAAGAAGAGATCTTTGAAGTTGGCTGGTTGTACAAAGCTAGCAGCCATATTCTATGGTTCATTTGAGATATTGGACATAATAGGGCCAATTGCATACATGCTTGCATTGCCTGTTTCCATGAATGTGCATAATGCATTTCATGTCTCTTTGATAAAAACATATGTACATGATCCTAATCGTGTTATTGATTTGCATTTGATTCAGGTAGAGATAGAGGAAGGATTTCAGGTCCACCCAATGTGAATATTGGACAGAAAAATAAAAATGACTCGGAATCAAGTAAGAGAGTTGGTAAAAGTCTAGTGGGCCTACTATGGTGTTGAGGATGCTACTTGGGAGCATGAAGATGCAATGCGGGAAGAGTACCCATACATTTTTGAGTAAATTTTTAAATTTTGATTTTTGTTTTATATATGCAGTGAGAACAATGCCAAAATAAGGGGGAGGAAAATTTAATACCCCGATTTTGAGCCCTGTATTAAATATTGTATTTTGTTAATGAAAGGCCAGAGTGCCCAAACAATTAAAAGAGGCCAGTGTGCCTAGGAAATGTAATGTCTTGATCATTATTAATAATAAATACATCACTGGCTTCTAGACGGATAAGGACAAGATTTATAGGGGGCGATGATTCCACAAGAGAGGGGGCTTGAGGGGAGAAATATTTATTTTATATTTTATTTTATTATTTTTGTTTTAATGGAGAATAACAGTTATATGAGATTCTTGAGGGCAGAGGGCAAGGGGTTCCTTATTTCCAAGAAATACATAAACCCACCTTGGGTTTTTTTGGGGGGCTGGTTCTTTTTCACTCACTCACTCACTCATTTTTCATTGTTCACACCTTTCATTATGTTCTCTCTTCACCTTGTCTTTCCTCATTCGTGTTTGGCTTGGGAAAGGAAAACAAATTGCTGGAGAGAAGCCATGGTTTTGTGGGATGGAAATATTGTTGGTGTATTCCATCCATTAATTAATGCCCGCATGTCTGAGATTCTTTAGCCTGTGTTAAATTTTTCTCAAAGCTACGAATCCTGAGAGTCCCAACATGGAGATTCTTGAACAGATGCACTGGAGCCTTGGAAGGATATGGACATCCCGAGGGACTGCGTGGCAGAGAGGGGGGTCCATTCTCTTGGGTTGTGCAGGTTGGGTAGAAGAGAGATGGTGTACTTTGGATTGTTGTGGGTGCTAAAATTCCTGTGAAAACTTGAGTGTTGATTGGTTTGGGAAGATGAGTGACACCCTAGAACCATCCTTGTGGATTCATATCCCTGGCTCAGGGGTGGCATTTCTATTGGGACTTGGAACAAAAATGTCTATGGTTGGGTGGAACGTCCTTGGTCTATAGCCAGTTGGTGATTCGTTTCATGAAAGATAAGTGTTCTCTGTCATGGTTTTATTTACTTGTGTATTTATTATGCTGTGTATTTATTTATCTATGAAATTCATATCTATAATATGCATGCTTCCTGGTTATTGATGTGCATGAAATATGTCTCATTCCTCTGTGTTGTAGCATGAATATTTAACTCTTCATGTGAATATTTCATGCCTCTTTATTAATTAGCAATTTATCCAAACTCGAGATAAGTTCAGAAGTGAGTTTGGAAGTCAGCGTGCCCAACCTGTGGGTGGTTGAGTATGTTGCAGTCCTTGCAGTAGCGTAGCCCATCCTAGTGGTGGCTGGGTATGTTACAATCATGATACAAACCAAGTCATCTAGACCATTCCTCCACTCACATATGTGAGATCTGGAAGAGCATCTTCCCTCATAAAGTAAAAACATCAGTCATGGGATATCTGGACTATTCTTCCCAAGCATAGAAGAAGAATTGTCCCTGATTTATGATCCTGGACCATTCACCTAACTGGTCCATTACTACAACACTAATCATAGTTCAACCTGGAGAGAATGAGTCTACCTTAGGGAATTCATATCCTCGATTTTTTAACTTGGACCATTCACCTAACTGGGCCATTCTTCTGGCACTAATCACAATGAAACCTAGAGAGAATGAGTCTATCCTAGGGAATGAATTTCTAGACCATTTCCTATTGGAAATGATTTTCCTGCACCAACTTCCTATAACAGACCATTCTTTGAAATTGCTCAAAATATGAACTTCAAAATAATGACTTCTCGGAGAGGCGAACCATTCTGCTTGACCACTACTTAGAGTGACTGCCAAGAAGAATGAATCTCCTTGACCATTCCCCCACACTGGCCATAAGGGGAATTGCTATCTATGGTACATAAACAATCTATTGGACCATTTTCATTACGAAAATGACTTTATGATCTAGACCATTTTTCGAACTGGAAAATGCTTGTCCGTAAAAAATATTGGGCCACTTTCTGGACTAGAAGATGACTGCCCAACCTGGACCATTTTCCGAACTGGAAAATGACTGGCCATAAATAAATAACATATCAGTGCTCCCTCCCAACCTAGAAGTAATCTCTTCCTTTTCCAATAAGGAATTCATCTCCACGAGTACCATATTGTCCCTTAAGTACGTAAACTTTTCATCTTGGACAGAGGCTTTACCAAAATATCTGCTATCTACTATCTGATCATCTATGGAGATATACTAGAGAACCACTTCTCCCCTTTAGACTCTATCATGGAGAAAATAATACTCTATCACAACGTGCTTCGACCTATCATGGAACATCAGGTTCTTTAAAATATTCACACAACTCTGATTATCACAATATATCATGTTTAAATCCAACACCCGATCAAACAGTACAGAAACCAACTTACGAAGCCACATTGCTTCCGTACAAGCATCACAAGTTGCAATATACTCTGATTCTATAGTGATGAGTGCAAAAAACTTATGTTTCCTGCTGGCACATGATGTCATGGCAAAGATCAAACTAAAACATATCCAAGAACCACTTCTTCTGTTATCTGCACTCCCTATCCAAACTAAATCAATAAATCCATGCAGTTGTATATCATGTCCCACAAAGAAAATATCCGACTGAGTATTCTCTAAATAAATTAATGAGCCAATCAATTGTCGATACAGAGACAGGTCTACTGGATCATATTCTCTCAACTTCTTCAGATCTATCATCATGGGAGTTTTCCATGGATTTTCAATCCATCATCCCATACTTTTGAATAACCATTTCTATATACTTCCTCTGTCATAGGAATTTTTTTACCACACTTCTGTTGTACATGAGAGGCTTTGCACCAAGTTGCTTGAATCCATACAAGATATTATTTCATCTACATACAAGGGTATCTTTTTTGTATACCTCAAAACCTTGAGGTTTCTCTACATATGCTTCTTCTTCAATTACTTTGTTGAGAAGAATAGTATTTACATTCATCTGATGTAAACTCCAACCCATGGATACTGCAAGAGATAAAATGGCTCAGGTAGAGGTATGTCTAGAACAAGGTTTTCATCATAGTATTCTCCCTCCTTCTAGGAGAACCCTCTAGCCCCGAGTCTCTTCTTATATCTATCAATGCTTCCATTTATAAGTCTTTTTCACAATTTCTCACATACATTTCTCTTCATCACAACTTCCTTCCATTCCTTCTACTTGACTGCTTCTAGTGAGTTAAAAATGGTTCAATTGGTTGTTCTGAATTTTCTTTCTTTCTTGGAATCTTCATGTTCTTCCTCATGTTTCTCTTTCATGTTGGATTCCATGGAATCTTCTATAGATTACATGCCATTCTTTCCTTAAGGCTCCAATTTTTTTTTCTTCCTCCATAGGAACATAAATGTAGATGGACAACCAAGGATATTCAAGGCTTCTTTTCAAAGAAGACGTTTTCTAGAGTCAAGTTGAACACGTGCTACTTATCATGGCTGCTACTTGTAATGAAGAACATGGACAAATACTTCATACTGTTCACATATTCTTCAATGGATCATATAATTGGGGATTAACTCTCTCATAATCCTAGCTTCATGCCTAAATGAGCAATGTACATGCTCTTCTTTTGGAATCATGTGATCATCTCCCTCCATTTTAGAGAGTCCATGCTTCCATTTGATGCATCTCTCTTTTCTTTATGCAAAGTGTCACAAGCCTGTTCTGGTTTCCTTTTGATTCATGACTTCCTTTGAGTCTGAATCCTCTGAGTCTCTTTAAGTTTGTTTCTATCTGTTATGATTGATGCCCATCTAAAGTTGTGTCATCCTTATAAACTTATTCTATGACAACTTCTGCAAGGATTGTTCATCACAAGGGTACCTACCCGGAACAAGAACACCAAGAGAAAATAAGAAATATCTATCTAGAGGAGATGTTAGTTCATCTTGTGAACAAGTACAATAAGCATCTATATCAAAAGTATTCATATGCAGATAATAATTCATTGCACCTAGAAATAATATAATCTTTCAAATATTTCTTTCACAATTTGTAATGTATAAACTATCACCCTTGATATATATATAAATTTTAACAATTTAATCAAACCTGAAACCTAAAGCTTCACTTGCTATGGAGGGCACACTTGTTCTTCTTAATGAACTGAATCCAATATTACAACTTAGACAAGATCTCTAGTACTTTCCCTGCAAACACACTCATGTTTTTCTAGATGATATAACTTAGATAACATATACATGTGCATATCTTTGAAACTTTGTAGCATCGTCCATCTTGTCTTCCAATCTGAAACTAGATAATATATTGACAAGAATAGATTACAAACTCAATCAGAATATTCAATGATTAGAACACGATAGAAAATATAAAATTTCAACTTTGACCAAAAAAACAATTTGACCAAAAGTCAACCTTTGAATTTGACTTTGACTAGTCAACATTTGACCTTGACCAGTCAAATTTTGAATTTGACCAAAAATTTAAACTTGACATTTTTTATAGATGAGAGTACCAAGAGGTGTTCAAGGATAAATTCGTGAGTGCGGACACAGACCAATCTCCCCAGATTCACCTGGATCTGGAACAAACTGTGACAGAATACTACTCTTTCCCTAGTTCTAAAATATTGAATGGATAAGAGAAAAAGGATGATGTACTTACTTTATGAAATCTCTCCTTATCTCTGTTGATCCTCGCTCTGCTACGATGCTCTTGCGTCGTCAAATCACAACAACACAAACCAATCACAGCAAAGAGATTAATATATTCAAAACTCTAGACTATACATGTGATCAAGGAATCATGTAATAAGATGATATCATCATTATGGGAAAGGGA
>JZKD02S0633092.1:944239-963568 GCA_000966675.3 Picea glauca | reverse complement strand
TAACACAGTGCGGAAAGTCCGCAGTCAGACTGAATGCAGCCTGCGGAAATCAAGTATTTCCGCAGGACAATATATATGCAGCCTGCGTACTATCTTTAAAAGTGTGATTTTGAGAGGCTGATAAGTGTAACTTTTTTCATGAAAATGATCTTAAAGAAGAGTTAGATCTTCCATCACCATGTCATTATCATGTCATCATCCCGATAACCAAAAATGTGGATAACAAGAGGTGCATTAGGCGAGGGCACACTAGGATGTCAAGGAATTGGGTCAAATGTTTCATCATAAGTTCCCAAACATAAGGGTTAGTGTTTGTTGCAACTGCATAACCATAAAACCTAGTTGTAGTTGTAACTGATGCCACAATGAGCTTAACAAATAAATTCCCAATCTATCTTCTAGTGGTTAGAATCTCTGAAGATAGTGTGGGACCATAAAATTTTAGAAATAAAGAGACGTGCTCATTTTTCCATAGACAATATAGCAATATTGTTACCTAACCATAGGCCGAAGCCACTCCCGAGCACCTTAACCTTGACATATAGAATAATTTCAGAATAAAACCCTTAGAACCATTAGCCAACCAAGGTATCACACATCTCTCCAAGTATTACGCACCAAGCAGAGAGTCCAAACCATAACCAAGGCATAGAGTCCAAACCATAACCAAAGAAAAAAATCCCAGCTGCAGTAGTTGTAGCTGCACTCCAAAACTTATGCACCACTAGTCTATGCGAGCTATGAGAGAGTGTGTCAAATGAGGTCTAGTGCCCTCTTATTTATAGTCTTCCAAGTGACATTACTGGTCCAACTTGTACTTATTTAATATAATAATTTAATATTGAGCCGACTTGCCTTATAGGGTTATTATCCAACTTTTTAGGGTTTCTCTTGCTTCCCGAAATATTCTTGTCTCATCAAAGGTTACAAGTAGAGGTTAATACCTCTCACAGCTACCATAATATCAACATGCAACACTTGGAACCAAATCAATAGAGAAATAAATGTCCCTCTTTGGTGGTAATCCTAGAATCTCTTAAAAAACATCTTTAAAATAACTTAAGACTGGATGGCTTTCAAGACTTGCCACTTCATCACTAGTTGTCTCTTCCATGTGGGCTGCAAAAATTTGACATTCTTTCCTAAAAATCTTTTTCAGTTGCATGATGAAAATTTCTCTAATAGATATAGCTCTTGGAATGCCTTCAATTTTTCCTTTCTTCCCTTTCTCATCAAGATAAGTTATTGTCTTGTTATAACAATCTAGCAAAACATGGTGGTTTTGTTGGAAGTACGAATGTCATTCCACAAAAACCCGTAGGTGATTGGTAAACTCACCACCACCAGATTTCAAGGATCCACGAGAGGCGATTAGTCCCTTATCACAATACACTGGGGAGCACTAACTACTTGCAATTCCGTGTAACAATCTCCCCCTCAGCGCAAGCCAAGTGTGTATCAAACTCATGACCTCTTACTCTAATACCAATTGTTGGAAGTATGGCTGTGGTTACACCAAAACCCGCAGGTGATTGGTAAACTCACCACTGCCACATTTCAAGGATCCATGAGAGGAGATTAGTCCCTTGTCACGATACACCGGGGAGCATTGACTACTTGCAATTTCGTGCAACAACAATTGTTGGCATGTTTACAGGAAGAATGTGCTTGTCATTGATGGCAAGAACAACAACGAACCAAACCTCGATAGCATAGAAGATGAGAAATATCATAAGAGATAGTGATTTCCAGAAGTGCAGATGAGGTCCAAGAAACCGACTCGTAGGAGGAGAAAAAGTCGAGATCCGTGAACACTTAGAAAACCTTCTAAGTTAGAGAGATCAGAAGCTTAGGAGGAAGAGTGATAGTGGTCGTTGGATCACCGATCCAGAGGACCAACAACCATCAGATTGAATTAATGGAAGAATAGGATAAGTGGGGAAAAACGATTGAGAATTCGATCATCTAAATTTTCGTCAGTCATCATATTGATGTAAGTGGAAGGATAGGATAAGAAAGGGCTGAGATTTGAGATCTTGATCACCCGAATTTCCGTCAGTTGTCAGATAGAAATAAATAGAAGGATAGGATAAGCAAATATAGAGAGATACTGGATTTAATCCAAGGAAAAGTTGCATCGCAGACAAATCGAGTCGTTGATCTAATATCTTGATCAACAAACAAAATTTGTTTTAGGTCTAAATATCTGAGGAGGTTACGCTCCAGAGAAATCACTTCGAGATTTTTAGTTTGAGATTTGAAATCCCCGAAGCTCGAAGAGTTGAAGAGCCAAATTAAATCTCGATCGTCTGATCATACGAAATAGATCTTAGCCGCCAAATCATCTAGAGTAAATCTCAAGAATCGGATCATACGAAGTGGATCTGGGTCGTCTAATCCAGAAGAGACGTGGTGTAAATCTATGGACTTGGGGTAAATACCCGAAGTAAGTCTCAACCATCTGATTCAAGGATATGTGGCAGACCATGTCAGCAAGGACATGTGGCATACCATGTCAATAAGGACCTGTGGTAGACCATGTCAGAAAGGACATGTGGAATACCACATCAGCGAGTGACATGTGGCAACCACTCAACCCGTGCTAAGTCAAAAGGTGACGTGTATAATGTTACGTCACTCCGGGAGATTTGCTTCGGTATTTTTACCACCAACAAATGACAAAAGCTTTGAAGTCTTGAAGGTCGAAGTGCCAAAGGATCGAAGTCGCGAAGGGCCGAAGAGCCAAAGTGGTTAGGGACAGAGTTCCAAACTCCCGAACGCCAAAGACCCAAAGAAGATCCTGGTCGTTGATCGCTAGGAGGGGTACGTGTCAGAAGATTATGCATTCGGGAAAAAATACTATGGGAAAACATGAAGGAGAAAGGTTTGAAATCATCGAAGCCTGAACAGCTGAATCAACTAGGAGCTGTCAATCTGTAAGAGGACATGTGTCACTAGATCACAAGCTCCGGGTAAAACGCTTAGAGTGAAGTCGAGCGAGGAGAAATTGAAATATGAGAATGATGAAGGGAGAAGTCCTGGAGTGGAGGATAGTTGTTGGATTAAAGAGGACAGATGTCAACAGATCTTCCATTTCGAAAGATATCCAGTCAGAAGAAATGATAAGTTGAGATTTGAAATCTCTGGAGTCTAGAGACCCAAAGGATATCTCGATCGTTAATCCGAGAGGGACATGTGTCAGTAGATTTTCAACTCCGAAAGATTGACGTATGGAGGAAAGCAAGGTTTGAGAGTTGAAACTCCCGAAGCCCGAATCAAGAAATCAATCGTAGTCGTTGATTTGGAAGGAAGCTAAGTGTCGACGGATCGTGGAGATCCAGGATCACACGTGGAAGGAGGAAAGGAAGGCATATAATAGTTGTTGATCGAGTAGCATCGACAAGGGATTGGAGAACAATGGTCATGCTCAATTGCAGGGCCAAAACATGCTTGGGTCTTAATTTTTCTTGAGCGGGCTGCAATCAAAACCACGGTATCGCCAAAGGCATACGTGGAGATTTGTAGTGAATTGCGGGGAGAAAAGAAGGTTTCCCTCAAACCGCCTTTGGTTGTGCCCGCAATCATGTGGTCATGTGAGATCAATGCCCAAGGTCACATCAGCAAAGGTTAAGGGAGGAGCAAGAACATTGCTAGGCTCCACTTTCGATATCGGGAGTTGGGAGAATCAAGATGTCTCATACCAAGATTCTCGAAGTTGTGAGTCACGAAGTGCCTTTCGGTTAGGCATATGGTCACTGTTGATGGTCACGTGAAGGAAGGGGCTTAGAAGCTAAAGAAGCCAAAAATTACTGGTTGTAACTAACATAGAAGACAAAGAGTTGTGACTTCCAGAGAAGCCAAGGAATCTTTGGATAATGACCAATGATGATGAATAGATTCGGAATAACCACCAGAGAAGACAAAGAGTTGTTATGATGATCTGGTAGAGAACTGGACATGACAAAGACATGCAGAACAAAAAAAAGAGTGTGTTTTTTTCATAGTGATGAATGTGGGTAGGAGGAGATGTAGTGCATAATTTGAAGGGAGATCTGTGGCACAGTGACGAGAATGTAGAGGCAACACAAAGCATAAAAGGAATAAGAGAAGCTAAACATGAGGTGGTATTGAGCACAGAAGGAAGAAGATAAGAGCATAGAAGTAGAACAATCCAGAAGCAAAACAGACCATAGAAGCTGAAGAAGGCAGAGGATGCATGGAGTTGTAACAAACCATATCAAAGACATAGAAAGTAAGTAAAGTCTTTTAAGATTCAATCAGGGTGGTAGGGTGGTTCTAGGGAGGATTGTAGTCCTCTAAATTCTAGTTGGTGCTAGAAGATATTCTAGGAGTTGGTGCTTCCATCTAGTGGGTGCTAGAGAAACCTGGGAGTTGGTGCTTCCATCTAGTTGGTGCTAGATAAATCTGAGAGTTGGTTCTCTCTGCAAGTTTTATCTTGCTATCATAGGTTGTAGCCTCATATTTGAGTTGGAGCTCAAATATTGTGATGTACATGAAAGTTGGAGCTTGATTGACATCCTAAGAAGAAGAGGTTTTCACCCTTTATGGGTTTCCTCAGGAAAATCAATGTCTCTGTGTGATTTATCATTGTATATATATGAATGTTAAGTTATCAGCAACACATTAAATAATAATCTAGAAAGAATCAAAAAATAACAAGAAACGTTTCAAGCTTATATACATAACGGATTCACCCCCTCCCCCCCTCTCAGTTATATTTCCAACAATTGGTATCAGAGCCAGTGCCTTTGATCAAAGGTAGATCCTTAAGCTTGAACATGACTAGTCATGATGGAAGTTCAACTAATAGACCCCCTATGTTTGATGGAACAAACTTTGCCTTTTGCAAAATAAGGATGAGAACACATTTAATGTCTCTGGGTGCTGATGTTTGGGATGTCGTTGAAACAACCTGTAGTCTTGGTCTCAAAAGATGATAAGATGGAATTTATCTTTAATGCAAAAAAAATGAATTACATCCTCAGTGGACTTGCTATAGACGAGTTTGTCAAAGTCATGCACTGTGATTCAACAAAAGTTATGTGGGACAAGCTGATAAGTAGTTATGAAGGTAATGAAAAGGTGAAAGACGTAAAACTTCAGACTCACAGACTCAAATTTGAGCAGTTAAATATGGATGAAGAAGAAACTATCAGTAAGTACTTCTTATGTATAAAATAACTTGTCAACACTATGAAAGGCCTAGGTGAAACAATAGCTGAATCTTTTATAGTCCAAAAAATATCAAGATCTCTTCCTGATAGATTTAACTCAAAGGTCTCTGATATAGAGGAAATAAATGATCTCAAAAAGTTGACACTAGATCGACTTCTTGGAACCCTAACTGCTTATGAAATGAGAATCACCAAAGGTAAATCCACTACAAGAGAGGCATCTTTTAAATTAGAGAAAAACATAGACTCCAATATAGATGAGATTGAAGAATTTTTTTTGAGAAGACTGAAGAAAGGATCACGCAAATACTATTGGACACACCTACCACACTTAGAGGGGGGGTGAATGAGTGTGGGGATCTTTTTCCCAAAGGCTTCCCTCTTTACAAAAAATCCTTAGTTAACATTCAACATTTATTCATTACCCATTTTTGTCATTTATAACGAGTTAGATGAGAACATATATCAACAATATATCATCATCAAGTCATCACTACAAGGAACACAAAAAACACAAGATGCATGTACAATTTTTCTTTTTATTATGGACAACAATTTGGGGTTTACCAGGAACAACTGAATAGAATTCAACTCTACAAGAGCACCAGCTCCATAATGCAAGACTCAACTTACACCCTCAGCACCAACTGAGATGAGGCAACAATCCTCAACATATATCAATATGTCAATAGGTACGTGACCTGTCAATAGTGCAGCCAGTGTGTGCATGCACCTTGGCTCACTACAGCGCGCATTTGCACGCGGTCAGTGTATACAACAACCTACGTATATCTTCAGAGTTGTTAGGGTTTGTCCTTCAAGATCAAATAATATTCTCTGCAATTAATATTTCATTCTCTTTTGTCTCTGACTGTCCAATCTGACCACCAACCAATCACAACATCTCCAAGCTCTCCAATAGCTTGCTCATGCTCCACAATAAATCAATATGAATGATATCTCAAACATGTATAAACAACTAGTATACCATAACAATCATGTCACAAATGAATCACAAGAGTATTGATCACTCCATCAACCAAATCATCCAAATTGAACCATATCATAGAATCCATACCAAGAATGCCCTAAGAATTCACAACACATCAAACAATAGTATCCATCAAGACAATAATGTAACCATACCAGTGTCTTAGTGATAGATCTGAGCCCATATAATGCATATTTGGAACCTACTTCATCATCCAATATCTTGGCACCAACTCAAACACAATTCTTCATCATTCTATCCACCATACGTGACCTGTCCTCATATAGCTCGCGCGTGCACATGCCCTGGACCATTACAAACTGTGTATACCTCAGAAACTAGGGTTTCTGAAGCTTTGAGACTTTTTCCAACAAGATCTCCGACATTGACGAAACTTTGATGCGTCCATGAGATCCTCCTCTCGCTTTCTCCCTCATAATAAATCTTCAATCATGCTCAAGGGATCCACACCAATAAGAAGCTCTACATCAATACTCCAAAAGATATTCTCACAAGAAGATCTCCATTGATCCAAAAAAAGTATGATCTATAAGAGACCATAGCTATCTTATTTATGCTTTCACCCTCTAAGTCACTTAACCCATTTCTAGGTCACTTAACCCATTTTCCTTATTTTAGGGTTAACCATTTTCCATAAATAGAAAGTTCTCCAATATTTATCATTTAAATATTCCTTCTTGATTTTGTCACCTTATTTTATCATTTAAATAATCTTTCTTGATTTTGTCACTTCTCTTTATTATTTAAATAATGATTTCTTATTTTAGGTCACTTTGACTTCTTTGACCTTGGGGGCTTCAAGCCTTCATATGGGGGTCATTCAATTTCAGAGAGCCATAAATCTCAAATCGTGAGGAGTTATGTGACATTCCACATACCACCGAAAATTTCATGACAAGCACTATCCATCTAGGATAGTTTCACCAACAATTTCTTTGATCTTCATCTCATTATTCCACATACAAGCATGGGTCCTCTCAACCAGAGAGCATCTTCTTGTGAGGGATTTCACCATAAGGGGACCAATTTGGATTTCATCCATTTGTGCACCTTATCAATCATGATAAGACATTAATGAATCATCTTTTTATCAAACAAAATATGCATCATCATGTATCAATGACAACTCATTGACACATCTTCATCTATGCATCATATCAATGATCCATATTTATCAATTGGTTTCCACTTTGACATCTATCATTCTCATCAAGGACAATACATATACATTGTTCATCAATCATAAATCAACAATTACTTGACATCAATCAATCAAACCATTTGCATCAATGACACATGATCCAACAATCTCCCAAGTAATCAAACCAATGGAATCAATGCCAACATGATCCAACAATCTCCCCCTTTGGCATTGATGTTAATACCAACATTGATGTCAACACCAATTACCAATTGTTGATGTCAACATGTAGATAAGGCATGCTCTACATCAATAGTCAATGTGACTATCTCTCCACATCAATCTCTCCCCATCAATAGACATCAATCACATCAATGTGATTATCTCTCCCCCTTTGAAATCAATGGAAAAGGGCCATTCTCCTCTTGGGGATACTCCCACTACTTGAACTTTCCTTGGGGTTGCTCCCCCTATTTGAGTGCCTTTGATCTTACTCTGAATAATCTCTCCCCTTTTTAACAAGGGATATCACTCTGATGTAATGTTGAAAATACATCAAACATACTCTCCCTATGACCATCACTCCTAAAATTATGCTTATGTTCTCTTTCTTCAAATATAAGGCTCTTTTCTAGGTATGCATCTGATAAATATCTCCTCCTAGAATCATTGGAAGAAGAATGACTCCCCCTATCTTGTCTGGAAGATGAACAATATGCTACCATATGATGATCCTTGGACTTGTTCATGCATGAAACTTGTTCCATACCATGCATCAGAATTCGAATAATAAAAATAAAGAATCATGAACAATATATCAACCAAGTACATTATGTACCAAAATGTGCCCATAATTCACAACACCCATGTACATCAACCATGTTAGATATCATCCATGGAATGTGTCAACCATATGCCTCTATCAATATGTCAACATGTGCATCTACCAATATGCCAACCATGTGCATCTACCAATATGCCAAACAAATACCATCTATGAGTGTACCATCATGCATCATCACTTGCACCAAGCAAGTATATCAACCATGCATCAACAAGTTAAGATTCCCTAATGATGTACAACATGACTATCAACTCAACTCACCAACTACATGTCTCAATGTGTAGCCCAACCACATGCAAAATGCATGCACCATGATAACCAACATATGCTTCCAATAATACATCATAAGATATATCAATGAAACTCAAATATGTACCAACCATGTACCCCAACAGATTATTTTACATAATCCAATAGATGAGAATTTGATCAACATCTATCCATACTCATGGGTTAGTGCCATGCACCCAAGATTTATTTTATATCATAACCTTGCATGATCTAACTTAGAACCATGAAAACCTGTAACAAATAGTGTTAGAATCTGCAATAAACAATGTCAGAACTTGCAACACAGAGTTATACCATCACATCAATATGCAACCCATGTGCATTGCCTTTTCCCCAAGGCTTTACCACATATACACGGCCTACTGCACAACACAGTGCATGTGTATGTGACCTATGCAAGGTCAGCCAATGAATGTACATGACTGTCACCATTGTAACCCGCGTATGCCTTAGTAGATGACTTCCTTAAGATTCCCTTCAGTTTTTCATTCTGTTCTGGCTTCTTTGTCTTCTTCACCCACTTCTGTAGATGACCCTTCTCCTCAGAACTTGAGCTCTGAGCATCCATATTCTCAAAGATGTCTCCCTTTCTTACTTCATTCCTTCTTCTAGCCATGCTATGTGAAGTCCTCATCATGGACTTTCTTCTTGTGTTCCAACACTCCTGGGGTTTGTGGCCAAATCCACTACATCTGTAGCATCTCATGGAGTTACAGTGAACATCAATATGTCCTATTTGATCACATCTCCAACACCTTGTGGTGTTATAGAATCTTCCATTATATATCCTTTCATAAGATCTACATTCAAAAGCCTTGTGACCATATCCATTACATGAATAACAATTCCCATGAAAAATACTTTCATACCTTTGCTTTGGTGTCCCAAAAGTATCTTCTTGATGTCTTCCTTGCTTTGTTCTTTTGAAATATTCTTTGTCTTGAGTATATGGTTGTTTTGCAACATTGTCTTCCTTCTTTGATGTACTTACCTCATGCTTCTTTGAGGTGCTTGCTTCAACATGTGTATCTTCTCCATTGTATCCAAGACCTGATTTATCACATGGTGATCTTTGACTTTCCAATATCTCATCCAATATTCTTGAGCTATTCAAGAATTTGTTTGACTTCTCTACCTTCTTTCTAAGGTCAACAATTTAAGCTTCTAGATTACAACATGACTCTTCCTTTTCATTTATTTGAATCTTCAATACTTTCTCTATTCTTTTGGCTTCTTCAATTTGGGTCTTGAGATGAACAATGGTATCAAAACTTTTGCTAATCTCATCATCTATATTCATGTCTTCTTTTCCATTCTTTAGTCTTGTGATTTCTTCTTCATTTTTATTGCTCTCTTCTTGTTCCTTGATCATTTATTTTAACTTCAAGATGTGCCTTTGAATCCTCCTAAGAAACTTCTTAGTGTTATCCGAAAGATAGTTATAGTGTGTATAAAAATGATCACTTCTATATCTATATAAACCTTCTTCAATTTCCTTTTGAAGTTTTAATAGATATTCTTCTATTATTTTCATGGGATAATTACCATCAAACTTTACACAAACTGTTTCTATATCTTCTTCTTCACTTGTAGATAAAAATTCATCATCATCATCATTGCAATCAAGTGCTTTTGAGGGTTCTTTACCTTCATTTGAAGTATCTTCACTATCTTCCTTTTTTCCAACATCAACACATAATTCTTTTCCTTCATCTTCAAGATCTTCCTTTGTGCTATCATCACTTGATTCTTTATCTTCACTTAAAATGTTTTCAAAATCACATTTAGAAATAATGCATTCAAGATTTTTTGGAGATTCTTTACCTTTAGTGATCTTGATGGAGTGATCTTCAATATCTTCCTTCACCTTCTTGCTTTGATATGTCTCCTCTAGCTTTAGCCATAGATCCTTGGTGGAAGTGTATTGTACCATGATCTCTTTGATAGGGTTTGAGAGTCCAATAAGAATGGTCTTGAGAGCCAATGCATCATTGTTCTTTCCTTCCCTTTGAGCTGCAAACTTTGACTTGTTCTTCAAAGGAACTGATCCACCAATGGCTACCTTCCAAATAGTTTCTCCCATTGTCTTCAAATACACTCTCATTTCTATTCTCCAAGTGGAATAGTTTTCCTCATTAAGGATTGGAACTTCATCATCCATTTGCGTGTCTATGGATCTCCTTCAATATTGTTAAGGCTTGTAGTGAAGGCCTGCTCTGATACCAATTGTTGGACACACCTACCACACTTAGAGGGGGGGTGAATGAGTGTGGGGATCTTTTTCCCAAAGGCTTCCCTCTTTACAAAAACTCCTTAGTTAAAATTCAACATTTATTCAATACCCATTGCTGCCATTTATAACCAGTTAGATGAGAACATATATCAGCAACATATATCAACAATATATCATCATCAAGTCATCACTACAAGGAACACAAAAAAACACAATATGTATGTACAATTTTTATTTTTATTATGGACAACAATCTGGGGTTTATCAACAACAACTGAATAGAGTACAACTCTACAAGAGAGCCAACTCCATAATGCAAGAATCAGTTTACACCCTCAACACCAACTGAGATGAGGAAACAATCCTCAACAAATATCAATCTGTCAACAGGTACACAAACTATCAGTAGTGCAGCCAACATGTGCACGTACCCTGGCTCACTACAGCCCGCGTATGCACGCGATCAGTGTATACAAAAACCTGCGTATACCTTTGGAGTTGTTAGGGTTTTTCCTTCAAGATCAATTCAGATTCTCTACAATCAATATATCAATATCTTTTGTCTATGATTGTCCAATCTGACCACCAGCCAGTCACAACGTCTCCAAGCTCTCCAATAGTTTTCTAATGCTCCACAATAAATCAATATGAATGTTATCTCAAACATGTATAAACAACTAGTATACCATAGCAATCATGTCACAACTGAATCACAAGAGTACTGATCACTCCTTCAACCAAATCATCCAAACTGAACCATATCATAGAATCCATACCAATAATTCCCTAAGCATTCACAACACATCAAACAATAGTATCCATCAAGACAATAATGTAACCATACCAGTGTCTTAGTGATAGATCTGAGCCCATATAATGCAGATCTGGAACCTAATTCATCATCCAAGAGCTTGGCACCAGATCAAACACAAGGCTTCATCATTCTATCCACCATACACGCCTTGTCCTCATACATCCCGTGTGTGCACGCACCCTGGACCATTACAACCCGCGTATACCTCAGAAACTAGGGTTTCTGAAGCTTCGAGACTTTTTTTGTCAAGATCTACAACATTGCCAAAGCTTTGATGCATCCATGAGATCCTCCTCTCACTTTCTTCCTCAGAATAGATCTTCAATCATGCTCAAGGGATCCACACCAATAAGAAGCTCTACATCAATACTCCAAAAGATATTCTCACAAGAAGCTCTCCATTGATCCACAAAAAGGATGATCTACAAGAGACCATAACTATCTTATTTATACTTTCACCCTCTAGGTCACTTAACCCATTTTCCTTATTTTAGGGTTAACCATTTTCCATAAATAGAAAGTTCTACAATATTTATCATTTAAATATTCCTTCTTGATTTTGTCACCTTATTTTATCATTTAAATATTCTTTCTTGATTTTGTCACTTCTCTTTATTATTTGAATAATGAATTCTTCTTTTAGGTCACTTTGACTTCTTTGACCTTGGGGGATTCAAGCCTTCATGTGGGGGTCCTTCAACTTCGTAGAGCCATAACTCTCAAATCGTGAGGAGTTATGTGACATTCCACATACCACCGGAAATGGAATGAAAAGCACTATCCATATAGGATAGTTTCACCAACAATTTCTTTGATCTTCATCTCATTATTCCACATACAAGCATGGGTCCTCTCAACCACAACTCAACCACAGAGCGTTTTCCCATGAGGGATTTCACCACAAGGGGACCACTTTGGAGTTCATCCATTTGTGCACCTTTTCAATCATGATAAGACAATAATGAGTCATCATTTTATCAAACAAACAATGCATCATCATGTATCAATGACAACTCATTGATCCATCTTCATCTATGCATCATATCAATGATCCATCTTTATCAATTGGTTTCCACTTTGACATCTATCATTCTCATCAAGGACAATACATATACATTGTTCATCAATCATCAATCATCAATCAATCAATTACTTGACATTAATCAATGACATCAATCAATCAAACCATTTGCATAAATGACATATGGTCCAACAATCTCCCAAGTAATCAAACCATTGGCATCAATGACAACATGATCCAACAAATACAAAGGTAAATTACCCTTCAAATGTTTCAACTATGGTAAGATAGGTCATTTTTAATATAAGTGTCCTCACAAAAGAAAGGATCAAACATATGACGATGAAGAGAAGCACACACAAAAGAAGGTCTATAAAGAGAATAAATTTAAGAAGAAAAGCCTTTGTGTAAACAATGATGATGATCCCTCAGATGATGAAAGCAATGACTCTTCTATTGAAGATAAAATAAATGATATCATGCTAATAGCTTTAGAAGATATCAAAACTGAAGATACAATAAGTGAGTTCATTGATTGTGAAGCAGTAGTCGATCTTGAAGGAGAACTTGTCAGTGCCATGGAAGAGATTGATAGACTCATAGAAAAGAAAACAAAACAAAAACAGTTACTGCTCAGGTATGAGAAAACATGCAAGGAACCATATGAACAAATTGATATGTTGAAGGTTAAGTTAGAAGAAGCTAAGAAGATTGAAGACATCCTCAAACAACAATTGAAGGAAGCTGAAACAAAAGGTGAAAAATTGGAAGCCGAAGTAGTGACTGTCAGAAAAGATCTAGAGAAATTTTAGGCCTCATATCATCAGAATCTGACAAGTATTAAAGCCTCAGAAGGATTAGCCTCCATTATGAATCAACAAAAGAATTCAAAGTTGAAAACCAGTTTGGGTTATGAAGAGGGATCAAGTAGTGGTCAGCCAAGCAACAAAGAATCCATCAAGTTTGTCAAATCTACAACCATTGACAACAACAAACCTGCAGAAACAAAGAAAGAGAATCAGCCGCCAAGGAGGAGCGAAGGAAAATCTACTAGAACTGAATATGTAGAACAAATAAATAATGCATTGTCTACTCAAGGAAATCATTAGCATGGAAGAAATAGACCTACTCAAAGAAGATAGCCATTTTCCAGGTACAAAGATTTTTTCTATGGATATTGTTTTTACTGCTCTAACTTTGGCCACAATGCTGTAAATTGTTCTTTAAGATTTAGACATGAGAAATCAAGACAACCAAGGAATAAATACCTGCCAAAATAAAGAATGAGACAGCCAAGTAACAAACAATCACATACTAGAAATCATGTGATGGATGGGAAAAAGACGTAGATTAAGCATCAAAATTGTTATGATCCTTTATTCAATGAGCCATAATTTTACGTCTGCCATAATTATAGACATAAAGCTGTAGACTGTCGCTTAAAGAACTATAAGCCAGATTCAAATCACAGAGCTGAAAACATCAAGGTTTGGAAGAAGAATGATGATAACAAGTGTGGATTAGTGTTGTTATCTCAAAGACAAAAAATACCTCTGGTATATTTATAGCGGATGCTCCAGTCATATGACAAGTGACAAAAATAAGTTCCTATCACTCAAAGAAAATAAATCAGGGAGTGTGACCTTTGGAAATGATGCTCCAAGAAATATTAGAGGTAAAGGTCTAGTAAGCTTAAGTAACGGAAGAAGCAAAGCTCAAGATATACTATTTGTTGATGGTTTACAGCATAATCTTCATAGTGTCAGTCATATATGTGATAGAGGATGTGAAATCACTTTCACTGCCAAGAATTGTAAAATAAAGACAGTAAACACAGGAGAGCTGATTGAAAAAGGGGTTAGAACTGAAAACAATGTATATGTTCTGAAGGAAGATAAGGAGAAATGTCATTTACGCAAATTTGATGAAATTTGGTTATGGCATAGAAGGCTTGGACACCTGAATTTTGATCATATTGTCAAACTGAATAATAAAGGTGTTGTGAAAGACCTTCCAAGAATATCTAAGCCTAATAAATTTGTATACAAATCCTGTCAAATGGGGAAGCCGACTCGTGCTCAATTCAAATCAAAGAGTTTCACATCTTCAAAGAAACCACTTCAAATTCTTCATATGGATATGTGTGGACCATCGCGAAAGGAAGGTACTGGAGGAGAACGTTACTTTATGCTAGTCATTGATGACTTCTCCACACTTACATGGGTTTCCTTTCTGAGAGAAAAATATGATGTTTTTGAGAAGTTCAAAAAGTTTAAGGCATTAGCTAAGAATCTGACAGTAAGGAAGTTAAAGGAAATTCGCCCAGACATGGGAGGAGAGTTTATGTTGGGAGACTTCAAAGAATTATGTGACAAACATGGAATTAAAAGAGAATATACTATTCCATGTACTCCTTAATAAAATGGAGTTGTAGAACGCCAAAATAGATTAGTTCAACATATGACAAGGGCTATGATGAGTGAAAGGGACATTTCACAAACCTTCTGGGTGGAGGCTGTTCACACGGTTGTTCATATTCTAAACAAAGTGCATCTAAGGCAAAACAATGATAAAACTCCATATGAGTTGTGGTTTGGTCGACCTGCATCAATCAAGCATTCCAAAGTATTTGGAAGTAAATTCTACATCAAAAGTAATGATGATCATCTGGGAAAATTTTATAGTAGAGCTGATGAAGGTATCTTCTTAGGATATGCAACGAATAGTAAAGGATACATATGTTTTAACAAAAGAATGCATAAATTAGTATATTGTATTGATGTTCAAATTGATGAAGAAGCTCCTGTAAAAGATCAACACTGAATAAGAACTAATCTAGATGAAAAAGATGATGAGAATAATGAAAATAAAGAACAACAAATCTCAGACTCATAAGAATATGATGAATCAGGTGGAGAAGAGACACCCAGACAAGAATAGTTAGGACAACAATCAACATCAAATCCTTCCTCTAGAATTACTCAAAACAATCATCCTAAAAGTCAGATAATTGGTGAGAAAGACAAAGGTGTACAAACCAAGAGAAGGATAATCAAAGAAACCGAGCAATCACATATAGCCTTCATATCCATGGTGGGACCTAAGAAATTTAATGAAGCCAATACAGATGTAAATTGGTTAAAATCAATGAATGAGGGACTGGAACAACCAGAGGGTTTCCAATTGTCAGATAACCCTGAATTTGTCTGCAAGTTGAAGAAATCCTTATATGGGTTGAAACAAGCCCCTCGTGCCTAGTATTACAAACTAGATAAGTATCTTCAAGAGAAAGGGTTCAAGAGAGGAACAATTGACAACAATCTATATATCAAAACATAGGGTAATGATTTACTCATTGTGTTGGTCTATGTCGATGACATAATCTTTAGAAGCAATAATGCTTCAATGGTACAATGGTTTTCTTCTACCATGCAGTCTGAATTTGAAATGTCTATGATAGGGGAACTATCATTTTTTCTTGGTTTGCAAATTACTCAGAGGTCTGAAGGAATATTTCTTTCTCAGGAGAAATATGTAAGATAAATGTTGAAAAGGTTTCAAATGGAAGATTATAAACCTATGAGCACACCTATGGTCATTGGATGCAAGTTAAGAAAGGATGATGACTCACTTGATTTTGATCAGAGTTCATATAGGTCTATGATAGGCATCCTATTGTACATCACAACATCCCATCTAGACATAATGCATGCTGTTGGAATGGTAGGAAGGTATCAGACTACACCTAAACAGAGTCATTTTTTAGCTATCAAAAGAATATTCAGATACTTGAAAGGAATAATGAACTATGGCCTATGGTATCCTAGGAATCATATTTTTCAAGTATCTGTCTATTTAGATGTTGATTGGGATAACTGCATGGATGAAAGGAAAAACATGAGTGGAGGTGCATTATTCTTAGGAGATTCTCTTGGAGCATGGTTGAGAAAGAAGAAAGGTTCCATTTCCTTATCGACTGCAGAAGCTGAATACATTGCAACTACCACTTGCTATACCCAAGTATTATGGATGATTCAGATACTTGCAGACTTGGAGGTAAAGTATAATGCACCGATCCAAATTCATTGTGATAATACTAGTGCAATTAGTGTGTCAAAAAATCATGTATTTCACTCCAAGACCAAGCATATACCCATCAAGTATCACCTCTTGAGGAAACAAGTAACCAACACTATTGTTTCTTTGCATTATATTCCATCCAAAGATCAGATTGCTGATATCTTCACTAAACCGCTTGCAAAAGCTCAGTTTGAGTATCTACGCCAGAAGTTGGGTGTGACCCTGTTATCAAGTTAAAATAGTCTATCTGATCAGGGGGATAGTGCTCCTAGTATATCTGATCAAGGGGATCACAGAGTCACTCTCTATTTACTTTGACATTGATGTCAAAGAGGGAGAAAAAGGTGTTTTCTGTATGCTACAGTTGAAGATCTAAGAAGAATAGTGCAGCCTTTCAGGGTTGCCATCAATGCCAAAGGGGGAGATTGTTGGCATGTTTACAGGAAGAATGTGCTTGTCATTAATGGAAAGAAAAAAAATGAACCAAACCTCGAGAGCACAGAAGATGAGAAAGATTAGAAGAGATAGTGGTTTCCAGAAGTCCAGACGAGTCCCAAGAGATGGAATCATAGGAGGAGTAAAGGTCGAGACCTGTGAACACTTAGAAAACCTTCTAAGTCAGAGAGATCAAAAGCTCAGGAGGAAGAGCAAAAGTGGTCGTTGGATCACCAATCCAGGGGACCAACAACCGTCAGATTGAATTAATGGAGGATAGGATAAGCGAGGAAAAATGATTGAGAATTCAATCATCCTAATTTTCGTCAGCCGTTAGATTGATTTAAGTGGAAGGGCAGGATAAGCAAGGGTTGAGATCTAAGATCTCAATCACCTGAATTTCTGTTAGTCGTCGGATCGAAATAAATGGAAGGATAGGATAAGAAAATATGGAGAGTCGTTGGATTTAATCCAAGGCAAATTTGCATTGCAGACATATCAAGTCATTGATCTAAGATCTTGATCAATGAACAACATTTGTTTCGAGTCTAAAGATGTGAGGAGGTTACGCTCCGAAGAAATCACTTTGAGAGTTTCAGTTTGAGATTTGAAATCCCTGAAGCCTGGAGAGTCGGAGAGCCAAAGTAAATCTCGATCGTTTGATCATCTGAAATAGATCTCAATCGTCAGATCGTCTAGAGTAAATCTAAGCGTCGGATCATCCGAAGTGGATCTGGGTTGTTTGATCCAGAAGAGATGTGGCATAAATCTGTGGTCTCTGGGTAAAGACCCAAAGTGAGCCTCAACCATATGATTCAAGGACATGTAGCAGACCACGTCAGCAAGGAAATATGGTAGACCACGTCAGAAAGGACATGTGGCAGACCACGTCAACAAGGACATGTGGAAGACCATGTCAGTGAATGACACATGGCAACCACTCATCCCTTGCCAATTCAATAGGTGACATGTGTAATGTTACGTCACTCCGGTAGATTTGCTTCAGGAGTTTTACCACCAACAAATGACAAAAGATCCGAAGTCTTGAAGGCCAAAGTGGCGAAGGATCGAAGTTGTGAAGGGCCGAAGTGTCAAAGGGACGAAGAGCGAAAGTCATGAGGGAAAGAGTCCCGAAATCCTGAATGCTGAAGACCCGAAGAAGACCCTGGCCATTGATCACTAGGAGGGGTATGTGTCAGAAGATTACACATTTGGGTGGAAATACTCCAGGAAAATGTGAAGGAGAAAGGTTTGAAATCATCGAATCCCAAACAACCGAAGCAACTGGGAGTCATCGATCTATGAGAGGACATGTGTCACTAGATCACAAGCTCCGGGTAAAACACTTAGAGGGAAGCCAAGCAAGGAGAAACTCAAATATGAGAATGTCGAAGGGAGAAGTCCCAGAATGGAGGATAGTCATTGGATTAAAGAGGACATATGTCAGCAGATCTTCCATTTCGGAAGATATCCAATCAGAAGAAATGAGAAGTTGAGATTTGAAATCCCTGGAGTCCGGAGACCCAAAGGAGATCTTGCTTGTTAATCCAAGAGGGACACATGTTAGTGGATTTTCAACTCCGGAATATTGATGTACAAAGGAAAGTAGGGTTTGAGAGTTGAAACTCCCGAAGCCCGAATCACAAAATCAATCGTAGTCGTTGATTTGGAAGGAAGCTACTAGAAGGACCAATCCTAACATCTATAGAAAGAACAATGCTCCTTCTTCTAAAACACCTCAACCTAAAAGGTTGACACCTCAACAATTGGAGGACAGAAAAGAAAAAGGTTTATGCTTTAATTGTGACAACAAGTACATTAAGGGACATAAGTGTGGTGAGAAGAAATTATTCTACATAGATTGTGAAGAGGAAGAAGAACAAGAACAAGAACCATCTCAAGATGAAAACGTAGAAGCAATTTCGTTTGAAGAGTTGACTCCCACAATATCATGTAATGCATTGGCTGGAATTAGCACTCCTCAAACCCTCAAGATCAAAGGATACATCAAAAAGAAAATGGTAATAGTCCTAATTGATTTTGGTAGTACTCATAATTTCATTCACTATAAATTAGCCAAAGATCTCAACTGCTTTGTATATTCGGCGCCAGAGTTTCAAGTAATGATTACAGATGGAGGAACTATCAATTTCTCAGGAAAATGAAATAAGATCAATCTTACTATGGGGGAATATGTAATGAATAGTTCAATGATTTCTATACCCATGGGTGGTGCAGATGTTGTACTAGGAATCCAATGGTT
>JZKD02S0633092.1:892117-917686 GCA_000966675.3 Picea glauca | reverse complement strand
CTTATAAATAATTATTGAGGAAAAATAACTAGGACACAAACATGAAATTGGTCTAAATGAAATAAAATACAAAATTTCTCAAAATTCAATTTTGGGCATAAATAAACATTTATGTTTAAATTGTGTTAAATCTCCTAAATTTGGGAAGAATCCCCTTAAATTTTGGTGGGTAGTAAATCCTGGTAGAAACACTTAATTTACTGTGGCGGTAAATCTTTTTATTAGGACCATGTCCCTCAAATTTAGTAAGAGTAGTAAAGCATAGTAATAAGGAAATAAAATTTTAATCCAAATTAATTCATTGTATTTAAAAATCATAATTTAATACAAGTGGGGTCACTTTGGAGCTTTGGGACTCTGGGGCTCCATGAGAATTGAGTATGAAGGATGTGTGGGAGAGCCGAAGATCTCTCTCTCTCTCTCNTATATATATATATATATATATATATATATATATATATATATAACCCAAATTATTTCAGTGTATTTAAATCATAACCTAAGTACAAGTGGGTCCCATTTCGAGACTTCAAAGATTTAGGACTCTAGGGCTCCGGGAGAATTGAATGTAAAGGATGTGTGGGAGAGACGAAGGAGATTGTCTCGAAGAACTCTCTCTCTCTCTCTCTCTCTCTCTCTCTCTCTCTCTCATGTCAAATATTAATATAATATTGGATAATTTTAAGACCTGGACGTAATTTTTGAGGAATATAAAATTATATATTATATTATTTTTAAGGTTCTTTAAATTGATTACACGTAAATGAAGACAACTCCTCTGAATATTAAATTGTGTGGTAATGTGTGCCAATGGGGTCACTTCTAAGATTTGGGACTCCGGGGCTCCGGAAGATTGGAGTATAAGGAATGTGGTGGAGAGATGAAGGGGGTTGACCCAAAGTTCTCTCTCTCTCCCTTATTTCAAATAGGACTTTATAAACCTGGGCACATTTTCCAAAGAGGTTAATATAATATATATTAAATGGATTTATTGTGATATTGGTACGTGATAAAGTACCAACAATAATTTCCCTTTTTAATTTAATATTAATGTGAAATCACTTGAAGTATGGACCCTTTGGGACTTCGAGACTCTAGAGCTCCAGGAATTCAGGACTCCAGGATGTTTGGGGTAATGGAATGAACAAGTAACGATGGGTCGAAGGCCCGAACCTACCCTTTCTCGTTCCACTGGTTGCACAAATATAGATATAAACATTTAAGGTGATGAATTATAGTATAAATTAATATAATTAATTATATTTGCACAAAGGTATAGTATGAGTGGGACCCTCTTTGTGACATTCAAGAAATTTGGGTTCATAAATGCATGATGAGGATTTTCGCTGAAGTTCGGAGGCTTAGGTATTAATGGGAATTGATAATCCTAAGTTCCCCCTTTTAATATAAATTAATCATATTATAATATAATTAAATACAATTATATTATAATGTAATTGATAAAAGGATAATTTCTAGTTGAACATAATTAATCCGTTTTCCCAATAAATAAAATAAATATGCATATATTTAGATATATATGTTAAATTACGTGAAAATGCGGCATGGAGGAATTGAATTATATAGATTAATTAAGGTTAAACAACTTAAGTGTATTATGGTGAAATTATGCTCATTATGTTATAATATAATTACTCATAAGTATCATATGAGTAATTTATTGAGTTAATGTTAAACTACTTCTAAGAGGGAAAAGAGAAAGTAAAGATTTCGGTAATTACTGGGCCATGGGTATTAGGTTAAGCGAAAACTTTATACCCCATCCCATAAAAATGTACTAAGGGGTCAGGTGTGTGACAGAGTGGTATCAGAGTGGGAAACACGCCTTGGCTTGCTTGGCGTCATGAATGATTTACACAAAATTTTATTAGAGAAGTTTTAAGGGGAAACACCCTATCTTACCCCATTCATAAGAAGATTATTTAAACCACTACTGAAGAGAAGAATGGAACTTTATGGTGTTGTTATATCTTTTAAAAATATGAACTGTGTGTTTCTAGTCTTCCAAATAAGGAAGATGACTTCACCTTACAAATTGTATGTGTTGTTCATAAACAAGTAGATAATTAACTAACAAAAAATGTTTTATCAACACTCAAACAGTCAATGGACAATAGGAAAACTACAACATAAATAATGGTGACATGCCGTGAGTTGGGGGAAAGCTCCCACAATAGAGAAGAAGAATTTGATGAGAGGAGGGAAGTGGAAACCCCTCCATATTTGGATGAAACTGTAAGAATCCTCATGGAAGAATTACAGAATTGTAAGGCTGAAAATGAAAGGCTAATAAAAGAATAGGAAAAACAAACTGAAATTAATGCAGTCCTACTGCAAAGCCTATCAGATATACAAAGAAATTTGCAACATGGACCAATAGCCAGTAATGTGGATAAACATCATACTAAGAAAACCCAAAGTCCACCTGAGATACAGAAGCATGGTCCTGAAAGTGGCCACACAAGAAGGAGGACCTCAAAAAAATCCCAACATGGAGCCAAGAGACATTCAACATAAGAATCATCTAGTGAGAAAACTGACAACTCCGAGGAATTTTCTAGTAGTGAGACTAGCTCGCATTCCCATAGGAGAAGAAAGAGGAGGAAGCATTCCAAGAGGCATGACCCTAAAGAGTTTAATAAATCCAAACCACCCACTTTCGATGGAGAAAATAAAAAGGGGGAAGAAGAAAAAGTTTGGCTACTTGGCTTGAAGAAGTACTTCAAATTCCATGACTACTCTAAAAAATTGAAGGCCTGAATAGACATTTTCAACCTGAATTGAAAGGCCTCCATTTGGTGGGAGGACCTTAGGAATGTGAAAGGAATCCATGAGAAAGACTTGTTATGGAAACAATTTGAGAAATACTTTAAGAAGAAGTATCCATCAGAAAAATACTTTGATGGGAAGACCATGGAGTTCTATGAACTCAAGCTAGGACAACTCACAATAGATGAATATATCAACAAATTTCTTCAGATGATGAGGTATGTGCCCTACATAAAGGATGAAAAGGTAAATATGCCATTATTTGTTATTGGATTTCCTTAGTCCTTCCAGAACATAATTGAATTTGATGAACCAAATACTTTAGAAGACACTATTTAGAAGGCAAGGTATTGCTATGAGAAATTCAAGAATAAGGCAGAACCTGATAAGGACTGGAAGAAGAAAAGTAATTTGGGATTCAAGAAGAAGGGGTTTAAATCCTCAATATTTAATAATCATGGGAAAATATCTACGATGAGACTTCCTACTTAAAGTGTATATCAAAAGAATTTTCCATCTCAGAGTAATAATAAACCCTTTGGATCATCCCTAGGTAAGACTGATAATACAAAGAGAGAACCCTTGAAATGTTGGGGTTGTGGAGAAGAACATTTGTTGAGGGACTTCTCATATAGGCAACATGAAAATAAGAGGATCTACAACATCCAAGAAGCTACCACAGTCAATGATGTGGCTAGGAGCATGCCACAAATTTATGCAGACCTGGATAATAGACTAGCTTGCCACCAAGCTTCAGTGGTGGAAATGGAAGGTATGATTTCCCACCATCTAGTTTCCATTATAATTGACCCTCGTTCTAATCTAAGTTATGTTGCCCCTCAAAATGTTGAAAAATGTAAATTGCAGCAAGTAAAACATGCTAAATCATGGCTGGTACAACTAACCACTGGAACCAAAAGAAAGGTAACCGAAGTAATACCAACATGCCAATTCATTATAAATGTAATACCCACCTAAGAAACCCTAAACATGCTCCCATTAGGATATTATGACCTGCTTATTGGCATGGACTAGTTGGCTACCCATAAAACTAATTTGGATTGTTACAATAAAACTTTGGAGTGTGAAGTTGAAGAAGGGAGAAAAATAAACCTACAAGGAATTCAAAAGCATGTCTCAGTGAGACAAATATCAGCCCTTCAAGTGAAGAAGTATTGCAGAAAAGGATATCCTTTGTATGAATTACAAGAGTTAAACTCTATTTAGAATAATAAACCAAGCCTAGAGGACCATCCCATATTAAGAGAGTATAAAGATGTGTTTCCAGAAGAGGTACCAGGTCTACCTCCAAGAAGAGATATTGACTTTTCAATAGAACTTGTACCAGGAGCGGTGCCAATGTCTAGAGCACCCTACAGAATGAGTACACCAGAGCTAGTTGAGCTAAAACTATAGCTAAAGGAGATGTTGGACAAAGGTTACATTTGGCCTAGTGTGTCTCCTTGGGGAGAATCAACTTTGTTCATGAAAAAGAAGGATGACACACTTAGGTTATGCATAGACTGTTGAAAAGTCAACAAGAAACATGTCTAATTTACTTTTCCCTTAAATAAATTGGACAATAAATATTAATCTATTATTTCATTCATAACTGAGTGAGTTATATTTGTAACAGAATCATAAGTGTAGTTAAGTGACTTAAGATCAATTGTACTAGTTGTAACTAAACATGCACTAGTGAGAGTTCAGTAAATCAGTGAACTCACATGCAACTGAAGATTCACCACGGTTAACTACATGCATGTTAGATCCAGTAGAGACCCAGTTGAGATAATAGGTGAAAGGGGAAATTTGGATATCAGTTGTGATTTGATCACACATACAGTGGATATGCTTATGAGCATGTCCAAACTAATCAATTCGTAATTTCATTGTGAGAATTCGAATTGCAGAGATTGTGCAAAAGAGGCAAGCTGTCTGGACACACGAATTGGCACATGTATTTGTTGATTTGTGTATGACAGTGTGAGATGATTGTATTGTACTGAGAGCTCTTGGATTAGAGTTTTGTATGATATTCTTTCATGATTCATGATATAGATAATATATGATAGTGGGGTTTTTAGCTTTACGCTTTCCCAGTAAAACTTCTGTGTTATGTGTTCTTGATATTTTCACTTTGTGATTGTGGTTGTGATCGTGGTTTAATTTTCCGCAAGAATAATAGTAGAAGCGATTCTATATTTAACAGTGGCATATAATTGTTAGATCAGGAGAATCACAGGGAATACTTAATTTGTATTGAAAATTTCTACATGGTATTAGAGCCACGGAAGTGAGGTGCGAACATAATTTCATTCTCGTAGGTTTCGTCTCTAGTAGGGTGCGAACTTTAGTACTGAAGACTACGCTCAGTTCTCAAAGTAGAAATTCTCGCACCCTAGACAAAGGAAAGGTGTGAACTTCAAGGTGATTCTCGCAAGCTACTTAAGGGAGAAGTGCAAACTCCCCTCACCCTATAGTGAAGTACAATGCAAACTTCCCAGGCAAGTTTGTAGGCTATACACAAGGAGGGTGTGAACTTCTCAGGCAAGTTTACAGGCTATACACAGGCAAGGTGCGAACTTCCCTTAAGATACTCTCAAGTGGGGTGCGAACCTCCCAGGGAAGAGGGATTGTAGCAGTTGAGTTTTGGTGGTTGGATAACATTCAAATTTGCAATATTTTCTTGGTGCGACAGTTGGATCAAGATCGAAACGTCTTTCAATGGCTTGAGGTTGGAGTATGCACTCGATGGAATCTCTAACTACATTGCTTGGAAGGACAGAATGGAGGCAATACTCGAAGACAATGGATTGAAGGATTACATTGACATAGTTGTTCCTAAGCCGGATGTGACAGACACTACAAATCTTGATGCATGGAAAAATAAAGTGGCAAAGGTGAGGAGGATTCTGTTGGAGGGAGTACGAGACCACATTGTCTCAAGTCTGCATGGGAAAACCACACCACATGCAATGTGGAAGGTTTTGATAGATCTGTTCCAAAACAATAGTGACCATAGGAAATTGGCGCTCAAAGATAAACTCAGGAAGATCAAGATGGAGAAGGGCGACACCATTCCAAAATATCTCACGAAGTTTTTCCAATGTCAGGATGAGCTTGGAAGTGTGGGAATAATAGTCATTGATGATGATTTGGTGAGCTTGGTGCTCCTAGGGATTCCTAAGAGTTGGCACAGTTATCAAGACTCTGTCAATGGAAGGGAAAAATTGTCAGATTGGGAATGACTGTGGTCGGATCTAGTGCAATAGGAGTTCAGGCGGAACACCAGAGATGGATCTTCATCAAAGCGTGATGATGAAGAGGATTGTGCTTTGACTGCCAAGATGAGGAAAGGGAAAGGGAAGAAATTCCATCCAAAATATGAGTCTAAAGTCAAGAAGATGGATTTGTCCAAAGTGAAGTGTTTTCACTATCAGGAACATGGGCATATCGCTACTAACTGTCCACAGAAGAAGAAGAACAAGACAATTGTTGAAGCTGCAACTAGTGAGGCTCTTGTCTCGCAATTTGAACTTGACTTTGCTTTGATCGCATGCATGGATTCAAGTGCATCGGGATCGGTGTGGTATTTGGATAGTGGCGCTTCCTTCCACATGACGAGAGATAAATATTCTTTCATTGACTTGGAGGAGAAATCTCTCAGAATTCATATAGATATGGGTGATGATGGACAACACAGTGCAACTGGTATTGGTACCATTACCTTTCATAGAGATTCAGGTAAACCATTTCAATTGAAAAATGTTATGCATGTTCCAGGTTTGAAGAAAAACCTTGTCTCAGTCGCAATGTTGGAGGACAGAGGCTATGATGTTGTTTTTAGAAGTGGTAAAGCCTACCTGTGACATAAAGCAATGGGTCAAGTCAAGAAGATAGGGATTCAAGTTAAGAATATCTACATGCTGGAGGTAGATGGCTGCAGTTCCATGATAGGCAAGGCAAAAAAATTGGTGAACCAGGATGAGGGCGAATTATGGAACAAGAGATTGGGCCATCTTCATCATGGAGCCTTGAAGATCATGTAGCAGATATATACTGGACTTCCAATGGGAACACTTGCTCAGTTAGATCAGTACAAGGGGTGCACCCTGGGGAAGTATGTAAAGTCCACCTTTCATGAAAAGGAGAACCGTGCTTTGGTGATCCTGGAGAGAATTCACATGGACGTGTGTGGACCATTCTTGGTTTCTTCAACAACAAAACATAGGTATTATGTTATTTTTGTTGATGACTTTTCACGTAAATGTTGGATATTCTTCATGCAGAAGAAGGATCAAACATTCTCAAAGTTTTGTGAGTTTAAAGCATTGGTGGAGAAAGAGTTGGGGAAGCAAGTGAAGGCTCTAAGGAGTGATAATGGTGGAGAATACATCTCTAATGAATTCAAAGACTTCTGCAGAAGAGAAGGAATTCGAAGAGAACTCATAGCACCTCATAACCCACATCAAAATGGGGTCACGGAGAGAAAGAACAGAATGATCGTGGATGCAACACGAGCAATGTTGCATGATCAGGGCCTACCAATGCATTTGTGGGAAGAAGCATGCAATACTGCAATTTATGTGTAGAACCGGTGTCCTCATAGAGTACTTGGCATGAGTACACCTGAAGAAACTTTTACTGGTAAGAAACTTGATGTTTCTCATTTTAAAAAATTTGGCTTATTTTTTTATGTGCATGTGACCAAGGATGCCAGAAAGAAGCTGGAACTGACTGTCGAAGTTGGGATATTTGTGGCACAGAAAACCCCCATAATTATCATGTGTATTTGTTGAATATTAAGATGACTGTTATGCGACGGGATATAAAATTCGATGAAGGGAAAACCATGCAGTTGTCGCTTGAGAGGGAGCTAGACTTGCATGCAGAAGAGGAACTGTTGATTCCCAAGGATGAGTCTCAAGATGTGGGTCAACCACATGAAGAGGTTCATGGAGTGGAGAAAACCACTCAAGCAGAGCCATCCATCAGAAATGGCAGAAAGCGCACCACGAAAGCTGACAGATTGAGACTAGATGTTGCATAGAATGTAGGAGCCCCTACTTCACAGTGCAGACAGAGAGAGTCTCCTGATCGATTTGCTGGATACATGGCTCTCATGAGAAAATGTATTGTGACTGAACCATCTTCCTTTCACGAAGCAGTGCAGGACCCCACTTGGGTTGATGCTATGGTAGAGGAGTATGACTCCATTGTCAAAAACAGTGCCTGGGAAATTGTCCCAAGACCAATCGAAAAATCAATGGTAGGTTCGAGATGGATCTACAAGGTAAAGCAAGGTGTTGATGGGCGTGTGGAGAAATACAAGGCCAAGTTTGTGGCCCGAGGATTCTCACAGATCGAGGGGATATATTATGATGAGAACTTTGCACCTATCTCAAGGTACTCTTCCATAAGATCCATGCACTCGCAGTGCAGATGGGCTGGTGCATTCATCAGATGGATGTAAAAACTATGTTCCTCAATGGGATCATTGAGGAAGAAGTGTACATTGAACAACCAGAAGGTTTTGATACCTTTGACAGAGATTCACATGTGTGCAGACTCAAGAGAGCATTGTATGGGCTGAAGCAATCACCCCGTGCTTGGTACACTCAGATAGACAACTATTTCACTGGATTAGGCTTCACCAAAAGTGAAGTGGATGAAAACCTATACCAAATTGTGGTGGAGGGTAAGCTTTTAATCATTGTGCTTTATGTTGATGATTTAATACTGACTGGTGATGAGCAGTTGATACACTCATGCAAGGAGGACCTTGCAAAGGAGTTCGAGATGAAGGATTTGGGCCTTCTTCATTATTTCCTTGGATTAGAAATATGGCAGTGAGATGGTGAAATTTTTGTGTCTCAAGGAAAGTATGCAAGAGAGATACTGGGTAAGTTTCACATGGAGTGCTGCAAACCCATGGATACTCCTCTTCCAGGAAACTGGAGGAAAGAGGATTCTACTTCTTGAGAAGTAGTGGATGCTACTGTCTATCGATATTTAGTGGGTTCGCTAATGTATTTAGTGAACACGAGACTGGACATTTTCTATGCGGTTAACCAGCTAAGTCAAGCGATGGTTAAGCCTACCAAACCTTTTTGGAAGGTAGGTAAGCATGTCCTGAGATATCTGAAGGGAAGATCTGAGTATGGATTATGGTATAGACAGACGAATAAGGTGAATTTGAATGGCGTCACAGATGCAGATTGGGCAATCATCCCAACAGACAGAAAGAGCACATCAGGGGGGATCTTTAGTATCGTATCTACAACTATTTCTTGGTACAACAGGAAAAAAAGATCCATGGCACTTAGTTCAGTGGAAGCGGAATACATGGCAGTTAGTCAAGCTGCATGTGAGGCTATCTGGATGAGGAAGATCTTGGTTGGTTTGTTTGGTTCTCATTTAGATCCGACAGTGATTTATTTTGATAATCAGAGTTGCATTAAACTCTCAATTAATCTTGTGTTTCATGACATATATAAGCATATAGATATACAATATCATCATCTCAGAGATTGTGTGTAGCAGAAGATCATGTTGCTTCAATACATTCCTATGCAATATTAGGATGCAGACATTCTGACGAAGGCGCTCACTAGGAGAAAATTCAAATATCATAGAGACAGGATTGGGGTGAAGGATAATCCCTTTCTTGTTGAGAGGGAGTGTTGAAAAGTCAACAAAAACATGTGTCTAATTTACTTTTCCCTTAAATAAATTGGACAATAAATATTAATCTATTATTTCATTCATAACTGAGTGAGTTGGATTTGTAACAGAATCATAAGTGTAGTTAAGTGACTTAAGATTAGTTGTACTAGTTGTAACTAAACATGCACTAGTGAGAGTTCAGTAAATCAATGAACTCACATGCAATTGAAGATTCACCATGGTTAACTACATGCATATCAGATCCAGTGGAGACCCAATTGAGATAATAGATGAAAGGGTCAGTTTGGCTATCATTTGTGATTTGATCACACATGCAGTGGATATTCTTACGAGCATGTGCAAACTAGTCAATTCATAATTTCATTGTGAGAATTCGAATTGTAGAGATTGTGCAAAGGAGGCAAGCTGTCTGGACACAAGAATTGGCACATGTATTTGCTGATTTGTGTATGACAGTGTGAGACGATCGTATTGTACCAAGAGCTCTTGGATTAGAGTTTTGTATGATATTGTTTCATGATTCATGATATACATAATATATGATAGTTGGGATTTTAGATTTACGCTTTCCCGATAAAACTTCTGTGTTATGTGTTCTTGATAATTTCACTTTTTGATTGTGGTTGTGATCGTGGTTTAATTTTCTGCAAGAATAATAGTAGAAGCGATTCTATATTTAACAGTGGCGTATAATTGTTATATTAGGAGAATCGCAGGAAATACTTAATTTGTATTGAAAATTTCTACATAGACTATAGACAACTTAATAAGATGACCATTAAGATTAAGTATCCCTTGCCAAGGATTGATGAGTTGTTTGACTAGTTAAGGGGTGCTACAATTTTTTCCAAGATTGAATTGAGGTCTGGATACCATCAAGTCCGAATTAAGGATGAAGACATCCACAAAACATCCTTTAGGACAAGATATGGGTACTATGAATGTGTGTTGGTTCCATTTGCGCTTACCAATGCACCAATATGATGCAGGAGCATCGCTAGCAAAGCATGCATGGAGGACAGCTGGACGCCCTAGCACATATTTTGAAATATTTTGAATTTTAAAGATGGTGTATTAATGTAATATCTGACAAAGATTTTGAATTATGAACATCTTTAATGATTGAAGTCTGAGCCATCGCATAAGATCGATGGGGGATGTATTTTTCTTTAATGTGACAGATTGCAACATAGATCTAGAGCACCCGCTCTTATTTGTCTAAATTGATATTTATTGTAATAAATGTTTAGTAGTTGATGGCATTTAATTTCGATAAAATAGCCTAGAGTAGTTGGAGGGAAAGGCTCGAAGAGCACCCCTTTGTAAAAAAATATTGGTATTGTTTCTAAGAGGGGGCTGTTGAATCTAATGTATAGATTGCCACTGTAGTCAAAAGATTAAAACTACAGAGAAATAGTGTATGAATGTATGTAAATTTCTGTTGAATGAATGTAGTAGAGGAATATTGTCCCAAATGTTTGTTATATTGTGTCTATTTGAATGAGTGAATGGTATACGTTTATTTTTATTTTCAATTATTTGTTATTTCTTGTTCTTGTATACATGAATGCATTCACATGGTTGAATATATGAGTCACTGTGAAGAGTGAACAAGTTTCAATTGTTTATCTTCTTTGAGAGAGTGCAAGATGTGCATAGTGTCCGCAAGGAGAGTGTGACCGAGTCTGTTTCGACTCGTAATCTCAGAAGAGGCAAAATGAAACTTATATATGCAAGGAGCACATTGAAGTCCACAAGGAGTGTGTGACATATTTTTCGAACTCCAAAGCTCGAGGAATAATAGCATGGTTTTGGTTGCAGAAGAGAGAAGTTGTTGGAGAGCAGTCGCAAGGAGTGAGGAATCGTCCACAAAGGATTCAAGTGTGGAAGAAAACTCGTTGCAAGGTGTGCACAGTTTGAGAATTCGACTAAGTGTTGAAGAGAGTGTTCAGAGGAACGAGAGAAAATGGAAGAAGTAAAGCTCAAGAGAGAGAGCAGAGAGAAATATACAAGGAGAAATGTCTCTGAAGTTTCCATCAAAGTGAATAGATAAGATTCGTTCTGGAAGGAGATGAACGATTCTAGATGGTCAGATCCGAGAGAACTACACAAGGTTGGTCGTAAGGTGTTTCAGTACTTCATGGTTTGAGAAATATGCAAGGAGCGAAAGTGTAGAGTCACGAAGTTTGAATTTGCAGTTTGATCTCATTCGTTGATCGCGAGGAGAGAAAGCAACATCGGATTAAGGGATCCAAAAGTCGAAAGTCTGGATATTCGTGGGTGAGAAACCTAGAGTTTCAGGAAGTCATGAAACCTGAACCATAGTAAGGCTGGTGAATCTGAGGAGGCACATGGTGGAATTCTGAAGATTCATAGAAGAATGATTCAAAGGAATTTGAAGGAAGAGCTCGGGATATCCACAAAGTCTGAATCGCAAAGGTATAGACCCACGTTCATAGTCATGGTCACTTGGGAAAAAGGGGCATGTGTGTGTATTGTGGTTTTGGGTAACCCCAGGGACCTGAAGAGTCACCTCAACTCTGTATTTCGAACAATACAAGACCGAGAGATCGAGAAACCCTTTGGAGGGAAGGGGGTTTTCATCACAACCACTTTTATGTGCTTAATGAATAATGTACTCATTAAGTTCTTGGAAATATTTGTGTTGGTTTTCATTGATGATATCCTAATATATTATAAGAGTAGGGAAGAACGCGAAGAATATCTCAAGTTAGTGCTTCAGGTGCTAAGAGAAAACCAACTTTATGCTAAGTTTAGTAAGTGTGACTTTTTCCAAAACCAAGTCCATTACTTAGGCCATGTTATTTATGAAGGAGTGGAAACTGATCCTGACAAGATCAAATCCATTATGGATTATCCTACCCCAAAATATGTATTCGATATCAGATCCTTTATGGTCCTAGTAGGATGCTATAGAAGGTTCATAAAGGCATTTTCCAATATTGGTTTCCCAATCACCTCCCTTCAGAAAAAGGGAGTTAAATTCATTTGGACATCAGAATGTGAAGTGAGATTCCAATAGATGAAATACCTTCTAACCAATGCACATGTGTTGAAGATTGCAGAATCAAACAAGGAATTTCTTGTGTGTATAGGTGCCTGCAAGGAAGGGCTCGGAGGAGTCCTTATGAAAGAAGGACGTGTGATATGGAAAATTGAATGAGCATGAAATCAATTATGTGACCCATGATTTGGAATTGGCTATCATAGTACATGCTTTAAAAATGTGGAGGCATTACCTCCTAGGTAGAATATTTGTGTTTATGATAGACCATAGTGGGTTGAGATATTTGTTTGATCAACCAAAACTCAATGCTAGACATACTAGATGGATGGCTCTCCTCAATGAGTTTGATTTTGAAATAAAACATATCAAAGGAAAAGAAAATAGGGTGGTTGATGCCCTTAGTATAAGTATGAAAACGATTCACTTGGAAGTTGTGAGCACTTGTGAATCAGACATCAAGGAGAGAGTCAAAAGTACACAAGAAACATATGCATTTTTCAAGACTGTGAAATCATACCTAGAGAAAGAGCACACAGGGATGAATTATGAGGGCTATCAAATGTTGAATGATGGCATGCTAACTTACAAAGGTAGGTTGTATATTCCAAATTGTGACGACTTGAAAAAGTTCATAATGGATGAACTACACAAAAGACCATATATTGGTCATCCCGGTTATAAGAAAATGATCACAACCACTAGGAAACTTTTTTATTGAAAAATGGCATAGATGATTTCTTAGCTAAATGTATTGTTAGCAGGTTAAGGCAGAGCACCAACATCCAACAAGGATTTTTCAGCCCCTACCAATTCAATAATGGAAATGGGAAACCATCTTCACGGATTTCATCACGGGGTTACCAAATGTTGGCCACTATAATTGCTTAATTAATTTTAAACAACCCATTGAAACATAAATTATCAACCTAGGGAAGTCTTTTGTTTCAAAGATAACCACGCACAATATATGCTAAATTCCAAAAGCAACTTAGTGTTGTAGTAAAGAAATTTATACTAATTATACTTGCTTGAATGAACTGAAGCTCTGAATTAAATCACAGGAAAGTAACCTCCCTATTGCAATTCCTTAAAGACCAATCTAAGAATCCTGGATTACATTAAAATAACACTTGCAATGGGAAAGAACAACCATTCTGCAATCAGAGAACAGGACCCTTATTCTCAAACAGAGACTTCAACATTAACACTCTTTTCATGAAAACAATAATGCAGAAAACCATTAACTCTATCTAACAAAGAATAAAGCCACCTAGTTCCTTTCTTTCTAAGTATGAGCCTTGAGCCTTACTTATGTTTAGCACACTTGTGAGGTTGAGGTTTACAGAGAACAGGGCAGTCTGATTCCTTCCTTTCTGAGCAGGGATCCCTAACCCGGTTTCTAGCTAACACCAATGAAAGTCTACAGAGAACAGGATGTTTGGTTCCTTCCTTTCTGAGTAGGAACCCTTAACCCAATCCCTGGCTAACACACTTGCAGAGGTAAATGAAATCTACAGAAGACCAGGTGTTGTAGTTCCTTCCTGTCTGAGCAGGAACACTTTAACCAAATCTCCGGCTAGCACACTTGCAGAGGTAAATGAAATCTATAGAAGACAAGGTGTTGTGATTCCTTCCTGTCTGAGCAGGAACACTTTAACCAATTCCTTTCTAGCACACTTGCAGTATTAAATGAAATCTACAGAAGTCGAGGTAATTGGGTTCCTTCCTGTCTGAGCAGGAACCTTTTAACCGAACCTCTAGCTAGCACACTTGCAACAGTAAACAAATTCTACAGAGGTTATGATATTCTGATCCCTTTCTGTCTGAGCAGGGACCTTTAACCAATTCTCTGCTAGCCTCATAAAATCATCACACAATATTGCTTGATAAAAAGAATTACAAATTCTATTCAATAACTAAGACATAGTCAATAGTGTTTCAGCAAAGCGGAATCCATTAAAACAGTGTTTCAACGAACGACAGTTAAACAAAACATAAACAGAAATTATGCTAACACACTTCTAACTAATGGGTGAATCTTGTGATGAAGGTGGGCCCTCCCTTCTCAAAAGATTCCCCTGAACGAAAAGCTAGAGAAGGATACTCAAAGCAGTCTTATATTCATCTGTCGAAATATCACATTACAAATTGAAAGAACAGAATACGTCCCGCTTCTCTGGGGTTGCTTCAATCCATCAAAACTATGATATCTCGAATGGTGAATTCCTCTGATTTAAAGAGGAAATCCCTTCGATACAATCGTTACAATGCATATCTGAATCCTATCCTAAATCATATATTCTTTCTAAATTAGAATAGGATGTCCTATTCTCACGCAACTGAATACTAATACAAGGACTGAACATGGTATTGCTTTTACGGCTGGTGTAACAACTCCTTCTCATCGCTGATGATGTTGTTTCAGCATCACAATTCATGGTTTTTTTCAACCACGTGAATTGTGCTCTTGACTGTGTCGGCCTTGACCGCTAACTGTAACGGCTTGTGTTTCAGCATCATTGGTTCTGACAGTCTCCTATGTGTTTCAACATATGCAGCTCTAAGCTTGTAGTAGCTCTGTGTCTCAGCCTCTGTGACTTCAGACTGTATGAAAGTTCTGTGTTGCAGCACCAGGGGCCTCGGACTGTGTTTCAGCAACAGGGACCTCGGACTGTGTTTCAGCAGCAGGGGCTTCGGTCTGTGTAACAGCTCCATGTTTCAGCATCTGCGACCTGAACGTGTTTCAGTAGCAGGGACTTCAGACTGTGTAACGGCTCCGTGTTTCAGCATTTGCGTCCTGGACTGTGTTTCAGCAACAGGCTTTGAATGCTAGTCTATAGTCTAATCAATGGTTAAGTACAAAAGTAATGTAAAGTATTATGCAAAACAGATTAAGCATATAGTAATGAGAAAGGACATTGTATACCTTGGAATGATCAGATGAAGTGATAATATGAGTCTAAATACAGGTGATCAAGGGTATAATAATGGCAAAAAGTATGGGCAAAAAGGTACGTTGTGTGGTCCTAACACCAAAATCAAACAAGCAGAATGGTGCCATTATGGTAGTTGTGGAAAAACTGAGCAAGGATTCTCACTTTATTCCTATCAATCAACCTGAATGGCAATAGATATTCATAAAAGAGATATTTATATTCCATGGCATGCCTAAGAAAATTATATCATACAAAGATACACAATTTTCTTCAAATATTTGGAAATATTTGTTTGTTGGTTTTGAAACTAAATTCCTATTTAGTACAACCTATCACCCTCAAACCGATGGGAATATAGAGAGGGTAAACCAAGTGTTAGAGGGCATGTTAAGGATGCATGTGATGCATCAGCCCAAGAGGTGGGAAGACTACCTAGCACTGGTATGTTTTTCTTATAAGAATGGCTATCAAGAGTCATTGAAGATGAGCCCTTTTGAGGCCCTCTATGGTAGAAAATGCAATATTCCAGTCAGCTAGAATAATCCAGTAGATAGAATTACACTCTGGCTTGATATGCTAAAAGAAATGGCACAACAAGTAGTTCAAATAAAACAAAATCTAAAAAATAGTTCAGGATAGACAGAAAATCTATGGAGACAAAAAAAGGACTCCTAGAGAGTTCAAAGCAGGGGATCATGTGTATCTCTGACTTAAGCCCAGAAAAATTTCCTTAAGAATGGGAGCTTGTGCCAAGATGCCACCTCTATTTTGGACCCTTTGAAATTTCAGACAGAGTGGGACCTGTAGCATATAGACTAGCAATTCCTCCCACAGTGAAGGCACATAATGTTTTCCATGTTTCGTTGCTAATAAAATATGTAAATGATTCTAATCATATAATTGATTGTTTTGTGATTCAGGTGGAATCAAAGGGAGTATTCCTGCTAGAGACACAATGCATAATAGACATGAAATAAATCCCATTCATGAATAGAACCGTTGCACAGGTCAAGGTGCAGTGGAAACAATTTTGTCTAGGTGAAGCTAAATGGGAAATGGAGGATGGCATGAAACAAGCATACCCATTTTTGTTTACTTTTGTACATATTGTTGGCCCTTGACCAAGTTTTGAGGGATCTGGTCAAGTTTGACCTATTTTTGGGACTTCGACAGCATGTCAAAGGAGGAGCGCAAGACGAAGCAAAGATCGCGGGATCTCGGCCCCTTTTTGGGTCCTTTTTGGGATTTGGGAATATGTAATGAGAATGGGATGTCGACTCATGGGTTTACCCATGTTTATGCCTATTTTGTATGTATAAATAGAAGGCTAGGCAATGTAAGAAGTAGTTGAATAGTGCACAAGTGTTGTGCAAGTTGGCTAAGTGATAAGAGTGGGATCTGTGTGATCAAGATTTGTAAGGCTTTGTGCATATTGTATGATACTTGCAAAGTTAAGTGCAAGTCATTGTAAGATATTGTGGAGGCTTTGTGTTGCAATGCAAGGAAGGAGGATCTAGTGAGCTACACAGATCTCATGTCCTAGGCGAAGTAGGGTTTTGAGGCTTTGTTCTTGTAACCGATTGACTAAAGACAATAAAGAAGAAGAGTTGGTGGACGTATCCCCAGGGTGGGGGCAAACCACATAAACACTGTGTTGTTTTGATTTGTGCTTGTCCTGATGCATTTATAACTTCTCTTGCTAAGTGTTTTGATAGAGATAGATAAATTTTCTTATGCTTTGTGCTAATGATGTGTAAGAATGTTAGATCTGCTTACATGAAGGTGATTAGTGCTTTATCTGCTAGATATAACCTGCCTATTTATGATAGAGTGCTTAAATACATTAGATATGAGTGAATGATGCGATGCTTTATTCTATCTGCGCAATAGTTATTGGTTGAATATTGATGAACTATTGATGCTAAGTGTTTTGTTAAGTATTATAATCACAGATCTGTGTCCCAGCTAAGGTTGAATACACTTGAGTCCTGCAACCACCCCTACCTCTACCTCGGGTGAGACTTCATCTACTTTGCAGTTGTTTCCAAAAGGGCCGGTAGTTAGGGTTTTGTTGGTGCGTTGTTATAGCCTTGAACCCTAGGTCTGCCCCTGTGCCAACAAATGGTTCCGTTGTCGGGACTGAAATTGTGATTGTTGGGAACTGAAGAAACATTTTGTGGTTGATATACTGCTAAAGTGTGCAGTATCGGACATGAAACTGTGATTATTAGGAACTAAGAAAGAAGAAGCTTTGTGCAAAGATTCGGCCTGAGATTATAAAATCTCTATGCATAGATATGTTTCCCTAGTGTGCAGCATTCTACTTGACCTGAGGATATCTATGCCAAGAAAAGAGGTAAGATTTGAAGAAAAGAGGTAAGATCTGTAAGCTCTGTGCTCTGATAAAGGTAAGAATAGTGAAAAGTTCTAGATCTAGAAGCTTTGTGCTCCGAAAAAGTAAGATAATTGGAAATTTTTGTTTCAAAAGTATGAATCTAGGTGTGTTTGATAGATTCTATCCTAGCTTGAACACTAGGGCACTAATAGATGAAAGAAGGTTTGATATGAGTAGATCTAATAATAATAGTGAAAGATATGTTATACCTATGCATAGAAAGAATGTTTGGACTAACAAATGGATGCAGGATCCTAGAAATATTTTTTTGCAGGTTAGCTCCTATGAGCCTAGCACGTAGTACAGTAAAGGTTGGTGATCACTTAAATAAAACAGAGGATTAACCCTCTGTTACAGTTGCATAAGACTGAAACATATTGCTAAGGAATTCCCTGGGAAAAGACCTAGTTGTCTTTGTTGTAAACCTATGAACCATGAACTGTTGGATTTCCTTAGAATGATTGCTAAGATGGAAGGAATGAATCTGAATCAAGAAAACCCTAAGGAAGATAAAGAAATAGTAGAACCCCAGAAAGAATCAGAGAAAGTATTTCTACAAATAAATGAAACCCTGAATCACCACCGACGTGTCAGATTATCAAAGATCTTCAAAGAAAAAGAATGCATTGAAGCGAGAATAGGAGACTTCGACATTGACTGTGCTCTAGATAAGGAAACACAAGTGAATATCATGACAGAGAGAACTTGGGAAGCTATAGGGAAGCCTTCTATGATCCCTTCATTAGGAGGAATAAGGTTATTTAGAGGAAAGTTGATAAACCTATGTGGGAAGCTCACTCGCATACCTATGAATGTTAATGGAACTTCGACAGAAGAAGATTTTGAGATTATTAAATTTATCGAGGCCAGCTCCCCATTTACCATGTTATTAGGAAAACCTTGGATTGATAGAGATTGAGCCAGATGAAAGGAAGAAGAATAATTTTTGGAGCATAAGAAGCAAGAATTCAAAGATTTAATGACTAGAAGGATCACACACTTGATTGAAGAACATGAGAACAGATCAAAGCTATTTAACACTAGAGACCTAGATATCGAAGCTGCAAGAACATTAGAAGACCCTCAGAAGACTGAAGTACCTATCCCAGATAAAGAATAAGTATTACCCCTGAATCCTAGGAAACAATTTCAACAGCACGAAGTAACTATGTCAACAGAAGATAAGAATCATAATGGGAAAAGGAATACTGAGATGAATTTCACTGGAAAGAAGGATAGAAAGTTAAGTAAGAAGAGAGTCAAGATCAATAAGTTGCAGAAGGCTCCAGAGGGAACCTTACAGAAGGAAAATTTGCAAAATTGGAGCTTCATCGGGATATCAGAACATCAACACATGGTACTTCGCCATGACGAAGAAATATAGCCATTGGGGAAATTATAACCATTCGAGCGATGCTCCGAATGGGTAGAAATCCATTTATGGTTCTCCACTAGACCGTTGGACGGCGCCATAATGGATTGAACAAAATTAATGAAGGCCTCATACCCGTTGCAAGTGACACATTGTCGATTTACCTATTTATCCCGTCGCGCCAAGCAACAAGAACACTTTTTCCAACTGGGAATTTGAGGCTGTAGACTAAGTTGTTTTCGCATAGTAATCATCGTACTTTGTCTGTCTATTATATTGCAGTGTCTAAGTTACCCTCTGAACCGAGAATTTCCATCCCGAGCACGTATGTCCGAGGAGCTCACCACAGTTGAAGAATCAATGATAGAAGTACTCGTCGATCCGATGACTGAAAGAGTCATGTCGGAGAGAGGATTATCTATAGGTGTATAGGCTTCATCTACAAGAACAGTTCAAGCATCACCATCGACTTCTTATGGAATAGGGCCATCCCGACCATCCAATGAGAAGCGAACTAAGCACAGGGATGACTTAGCGAATGCTAAATTGATCCCTACCATCTTACCCACCTATATACCACCTTTAAGCAGTGTTGTAAACCGTGACAACGCACCTAGAGATTTTGAGTACACCTTGGTCACTGCGTACCTCCCGAAGGGGATACACGCAGTGCGAGTAGACCAAGATAAGATCGCAGCGTTGAAGTTTAGTGACTTCAACCTTAGATATCACAAATTCTACAACATATTAGCCCCACATAAGTATCTGACTAGAACAAAAGGGAAAAACTCAAAGTTAATTCCCCAAGCATGGACCCATAACCTCGCACAGTCCACCCTACTCAACGTCATGAAAATTCCCCACTTCGGAAGACACCAAGAGGTGAATGCATGTGTCAAGATGTTGTTGTCTTGTTACCATGGTGGATATTTGTGGCTAAACCACCGTATCACAGTTGATCCGACCTTGATCAATCAGATCATCGAGATTAGTATGCAAGGACCTGATCCAAAATATTTTTACCCTGGAAAAGCGATGGACCGCGCTCTCGCACAAAGGATCAAGGACACCTACAACGATGTCGAGAAGGGAATGCAAGTATACAAGGTAGCCTCTATTCAGAATGGCGTAGTGCACCTCACTTGTCAGATGATTGCAGTGAAGTTAGTATGCAAGAATCGACCCACTCAAGTGACTGGTTTTGTATTCGACCTTGTAGGGAAGTGCGCGGAGGGCCTACAAATGAATTGGGCAAAGTACCTAGTGAAACAATTAGAACTCAACTACAAAGAAGCCCAGGATCAAGGGTACAAATTTCATTTCAGCTGGCTATTGATCCTGAACTCTTTCATTGCCTGGGAGATGGAGGAAGGTGCGACCTTCCTGGACACCGAGCCATTTGAACCATTGGCCGTGAAGTTCAGTACATTGTGGTACTCAAGTGACATGAATAAGAAATGGCATTCAAATGTCATGTTCCATACATACTACAATCAGTTGAATATATCCATACAGTCTGAGCCTAGCATGATGCCGAACACTTTACATCGATCCAGGCCTCTGATGAAGTTCTGTGTGGATCAACATTTCATTTATATCACAACACAAGTCAATGAGCACAAGAAACAACTTCAATCCTACTATAAGCTGATGGAGGAGGACTTAGAGGAGATTACTAAGGAATGGTCCACTGAACTCCTTATTCCAGTCGACCATATGGAGATATCCAACATCGACAGCCCAGAAGCTGTGCAGGATACACCTGGACCTAGAAAAACAAAGAAGACTGACGAAGTACTATATTTAAGCAGTGCCTCAATGAATACTACTTTCATGTCACCAAAGCAAGGAGGTGATGGCGAAGATATAGATGGCACAGAAGCTGAACAGAGGGAAGGTGAAGTAACACTGCCCAGAGATGAGGAGGACCCCTCGAAGAAAAGGAAGGTTTCCACCCCGAAACCTTCCTCCTAGAAGTGATCAAAATCCCCCATAACTAAGATGCAGACCATCCTCACCTCTGATGATTTCAATTTCATCATAGCAGCCCTGAATGATGCTTCACTGGAGATAGCCAAGAAGCAACAAGCTAAGCAGGAGGAGATGTACAATAGAATTAAGGTCGAGCTACAAGGGGTGCAACAGGCACTACAATCCAGACATGTAGTCTCCACTACGCCTCTGCCACTAGGAACACCAGAACTAGGAGATGAGCCAGCCCAACTCCATCGGCTCGCTGATATAGTCGAAGTTCGCCTTCAACGAGCACAAGAGGAAACAACGCAAACCACCCAGTCTTTGGTACAAGTACAAGGAGTACTTTTAGAATAGCGCCGAGCTGCCTAATAGAAAAAGAGTTCTCTCTAAGCGAATTTCGATGAAGAAAAGGCACAACTGCAACAAGGCAAGGAACAGTTGCTCGTCGAGCAACTTGAATTGAAGGAAGCGGTCAACAGAGAATTGTTCTCTGTGATTGTCGTAGAAGTAAAGGCAGAGTATCAAGTCACGAAGGAAGTAGCACAACTTGAAGAAGTGATCCAACAGATGCAACAATGCATCATGCACCTAGAACTACACACTATACCTGAGACCCCACAGGAGGTAAAGGACCAAAGAGAAGCAACTGGAAAGAGTGCAGTTGAAAGGCTAAAGGCCCTTACCTTAGAATGTAATAAATTCACTGATCTTAGTGCCCAGACATATGAGAAAATCACCGAGAACCTAGATTTGTAGGCACTGGAGTTGCAACTCCAGGAAGTGAAGCAACACGCAGAAACACTACAGGCACAAGTGAAAGCCCTGACAGCTGTGGAGAGAATGAAGAGATCTCAAGAGCAGCGAACTACCCAACAACAGATCCATGTTATCCAAAGAAAATTTATGGAAGTAACTCAGAGACTCCAACCTATACAAGACAAGGCTTACTAGTTTTTCTTAGAGGTCGAGAGACAAGGAGAAGAACTGGAGCAGGTTAGCACCGTAGTAGAACAATGCCTGGAAGGACCTATGAATGATGCAGTCATTCAAGAGTTTGTTGAACAAGAGCTTGTAGCACAACAACAAGTCGAAGCAGTTCGAGCCAATATCGAAGCATTCTAAGCAGACCTTCCTGCATCAAAGTGAGTCAGGACGAGTCACAGGTGAGTTTTGGGGGCCTGTTGGGCCTTGACCAAGTTTTGAGGGATCTAGTCAAGTTTGACCTATTTTGGGGACTTCAATAGCCTGTCGAAGGAGGAGCGCAAGAAAAAGAAAATATCGTGGGATATCAGCCCCTTTTTGGGTCCTTTTTGGGACTCGGGAATATGTAACAAGAATTGGATGTCGGCCCATGGTTTTACCCATGTTTAGGCCTATTTTGTATGTATAAATAGAAGGCTAGGCAATGTAAGAAGTAGTTGAATAGTGCGCAAGTGTTGTGCAAGTTGGCTAAGTGCTAAGAGTGGGATCTATGTGATCAATATTTGTAAGGATTTGTGCATAATGTATGAGACTTGTAGAGCTAAGTGCAAGTCATTGTAAGAGACTGTGGAGGCTTTGTGATGCAACGCAAGGAAGGAGGATCTAGAGAGCTACGCATATCTCTTGTCCTAGGCGAAGTAGGTTTTTGAGGCTCTGTGCTTGTAACCAATTGATTGAAGACAATAAAGAAGAAGAGTTGGTGGATGTAGCGCCAGGGTGGGGGTGAACCACATAAACACTGTGTTGTTCTACTTTGTGCTTGTCCTGATGCATTTATAACTTCTCTTGCTAAGTGCTTTGATAGAGATAGATAAATATGCTTATGCTTTGTGCTAATGATGTGTAAGAATGTTAGATCTGACTTACATGAAGGTGCTTAGTGCTTTATCTGCTAGATCTAACCTGCATGTTTATGATAGAGTGCTTAAATACATCAGATCTAAGTGAATGATGCGATGCTCTATTCTATCTGCGCAATAGTTATTGGTTGAGTATTGATGAACTATTGATGCTAAGTGCTCTGTTAAGTATTATAATCACAGATCTGTGTCCCAGCTAAGGTTGAAGACACTTGAGTCCTGCAACCACCCCTGCCTCTACCTCGGGTGAGACTTCATCTGCTTCACAGGTGTTGCCGAAAGGGCCAATAGTTAGGGTTTTGTTGATGTGTTGTTGTAGTGTTGAACCCTGGGTCTACCTTTGTGCCAACACATATAGAGCACATCAGTAGGTAGAACATCAAGGATTATGTTCCTTTAAGGGGTCGAGATTGTAATACCCATGTTTCCCCCAGCTTGTAAATATAACTATAACCTGCTAAAAGACTATGGGAATATTGAATATGCGTGGGTGTTAGAATTGATGAACCTTTTTGTTATAAAAGGTAATGTATATATTTTGTTACTAAATAAAATGGAAAGTGTTGCATAACTATTGAAGGGGTTTTCCAATGTAGATCATGATTCATGAGAGAGATGGTGAGGGGAACCAATAATGGTTGAGATGACCCCCACCAAACCACTACTTTGCTGGATTTAAATTATTCAGACTCAGAATAGTCCTCTGACCCAAAAAAATAAATTACTAGTCAGGATGGTAGTTGAGAAGTCCTCCTCAAGAGTCAATGAGGAGATGGGAAGAGTACCCATTTGAAAAATTCCTGACCTGACCATGAAATGGGGATTTGGACCCATAAAATCTTGCTGAGGAAGGAAAGAAAAGAAGGGAAATTTGTGGGAAGAGGAAGAGGATGCAATGGGAATGGGTCTAGTGACCATTTTATGAGGAGGGAGAGCATGTGCAACTATCTAGTTCAGAAAAGAACCAAAAAATGAATTTGTTTTGGGTACATGAACTATTGTGTAGCGTTTTCATTCCAAGATTATAAAAGAGGTTGCAAAGAAGATGAGTGACTAAGGAAGCACTCATTGCAGACCCCCTTTCTCAGTGGAGAGAAAACCAGTCTACCAAGTTCCTGTGGGAGGAGGAGAGTGGCCTCCATCCCTGGCTTTTGCTAAAAAAAAGGAAGAGTCTCTCTCAGAGAATCATGATATAGATAGGGGGTGGCCAACGGTAAATTTTTCGAGGAGTTATTGTGCCTACAGTTGGGTGGAAAACATAAACCCTTTCAATAGTTGCATCACTATCTGGTTTCTAGATAAGTATACTTGGTTAGATCTCTATAGTGTTTAGATCAGAGAAAGTTTTATACTATATTCTAGGACCATGTAAGTTTAATTTCTGACAAAAGTGACTGGAGAAATTTAAGCAAAATAAAGAGAATGTCTTAGTTGAAGCTCTTTGGATTTAATTTCTTATCTCTTGATTGTCTCTGTGCTAAACTAATATTTCTGGGAGTGGATGGTGTGGTTAACTGTATTGTACAGTTTAATGCATGTTGGGAAATTGATGACCGAGTAGTTAAAAATATCTATAAATATGCATCAGAGTTATTTTTATGCGTAATAGTGCTCCATTTTAGGATATCTTCAAATCCCCTACCAAAAAGTTAGAACGTATTAGATCTGTGTGGACTTTAGGAAATAATCCCAATTATGGGAAAACATCAAAAGTCCTTATAAATAATTATTGGGGAAAAATAATTAGGACATGAAAATGAAATTGGTCTAAATGAAATTAAAATACAAAAGTTCTCAAAATTCTATTTCGGGCATAAATAAACATTTATATTTAAGTTGTGTTAAATATCCTAAATTTGGGAAGAATCCCCTTAAATTTTGGTGGGCAGTAAATCCTGGTAGAAACATCGAATTTACTGTGGAATTAAATCTTTGTATTATGACCATTTTCCATAAATTTAGTAAGAGTAGTAAAGCACAATAATAAGGAAATAAAATTTTACTCATTTACCCACTAGAAGAGAGAAATTATAATTATATTTTAATTTCCAGGATGGAGAAAATTTCCTTGGAAAACTGTAAAGCCTGGAAAACTATGTTTTTCCTTTCCTTATTCTTTTCTATAAAAGAAAATATTTTTTCTTTAAAGCGTCCAGGTAGCAAAACTGAGTAAAACTATGGAAATATATGTATATATGTTTATATACATATGATTATTATTATTATTATTAATAGTAATATTATTTTATTATTATGAAAATGCAGGTTAAAGCCCCTGGAGTGTAAAATACATGAGACCCAAAATAATATAATTATTATTACCATTTTAATGTCAAACACACGAGGGAATTAAACGGTGACCAAATGATTTAGCCTTTTCATAGTCTTTGGAACTTTGGGATTTTGGAGGTCTATGGCTCTGAGATGTTTGGGTAATGTGATCCCATGAGCCAAAGTCATCGAATACTCAAACCCTTCCTTTCCCTCAGCGAAAGGTTGCATAAATAATAGATACAATTACTTATATTATTTTATTTAAT
>JZKD02S0633092.1:870441-883487 GCA_000966675.3 Picea glauca | reverse complement strand
ATTTACGTGGTTCACCCAGTGTGGGCTACGTCCACCAGAGAAATTGTCAGGTCCTTCCTTTATTATTATCCAACATATGAAGGGATACAACCTACAACAAACCCGCTGTAACTTCCTCTTCTTTCTCTCACAATATCCTATCTCAGAATACAATATTTTCCATCCATCATAACTGCAATACATTTCCCTCATAAAAGAGGGTTGCCTTCTAGGGAAAAATACCCTAACATAATCTCTATTGTTAGATCTGCGACCTTATAATGAATGGTCCATATTTACAATGAAATTACAATATACATTTACAAGACAATTTTTCCTTCGAGGGCTTCTCCCCCGAACCCCTGTTGGGGGCCCACTTTCCTCCAGACCCTTCAGCCGGGGGCATAGCCCCCACGGACCCCACAGAGGGGGTACCCCCCCTCTGCACTCCCTCGCGTGGAAGAGTTTACATACTTATGGGGTGTAAATACTTCATGGGGTATAAACACAGCTGAAAGTAAAAGACCTCTAAATCAGGAAGATAATCAAGCTCCACAACCAACGCATTTGTGTTGAACCTGGTCTTTGTTTGCTTTCCTTGTTGACAATGCTTTCATAAATTGTTGATTGGTTTCGTGATCTGGGGCATTTGTCTGAATGCTTCTCTTTTGATGAATTTGAAAAGGTTATCAAAATGTATGTGACCCATTCTTCTGTGCCATAGACAACTTTCATATTCCTTTCCTAGACAACACTTTTCATTTCCAATTTCACCTAACACATATATGTTGCTTGAAGTTCTAGCAGCTATAGCAATCAATTTTCCTGAACCTTATTTTCCTATCTCGTACTTTTGTGAATCGAAAGTAACATTATGACCTTGGTCACATATTTGACTCACACTTAGAAGATTATGTTTCATATCTTCTACTAGTAGAACATTTTTTGCCTTTGTATTCTTGTTCCCAATTCTAGTTGTTCCTTTTCTAATGATTTTAGCCGAATCATCATTTCCGAAGGATATTGAATCATATATTTCCTTTCTTAATGTAAGAAACACGTCTCTATCACCTATCATGTGTTTTGAACAACCATTGTCAACATACCAACCACGTTTCTTCTTCTTATCTTGTAGAGTGAGTGTGCATTCTTCATTGTTATACTAATTCTGCTTTCTTATCCATGTCCTTTTCTGAGGTTCATGTTTATGACTTTTGTTATTCTGTTGTGGTTCTCTAGGAGGGACTGTCATTCTGTAATATTTGGCCATGTGTCCAAAGTTGTTACATTTGTAACATTCCACTTCAGTGCTCAAAGATTCAAACATGTTGTAACTTCTTCTCTATGTTTCACTAGGCCTTCTTGGATAACCCTTTTGTGTATGACTTTCAAAGTTGTTAGCTCTGCAATTCACAGTTTTATATCCAAAATTATTACATGCATAACATAAACCAAAAAATATATTTTGATACCTAGGAGTTGAAGATCTTCTAAAAGGAGGTTCTCTTATGAATCCTTATTCTTCTTGAGGCCTATATGTCTGTTGTTGATTCTGAAATCTGAATCTTCTCAGTGGAGGAGTGTCCCTATAATCTTCCTTGTATATATTCATATTCCCTTTTATTGTTTATGCATAGATTTTTGGATATGTTTCTTTCTCTATTGTTTTGGAGCTTGATCCCTTTTCTGTCTGATTGTATCCAACTCCAGACTTGTCAAGATGAGATTTTTGACTGCTGATAATGTCATCCAAAACTTTTGATCTATTATGTATATTTTTATTTTGAATATTCTTTCTTAATGTGACAATCTTTGTTTCCAAATTTCCAATGATCCTATCCTTTTCTTCTAGATATTCTTTGAGTGCTTCTTCAATTCTTTTATCTTCTTCTATTTGAACCTTCAAATTTGTGATCATTTGTTCTAGTTCTTAAGTGTCTTCTTTCTTGTCTAGTTCCTCTTGTAGTTTGTTGGCATAGGGGCACACCCAGGGTTCAGTTATAACAACGCACCAACAAGCCCTAACTATTGGCCCTTTTGTCAACACCTACAAAGCAGATGCAGTCTCATCCGAAGTAGATATAGGGGGTTGTACGACACAGGTGTCTACAAACAGAGGAAATGCAAAGTGGATCCAGGGAAAAACTCTCACACAAATCTAGTTATTCTTATCTTTATTAATCCTACTGCATGAACTATATCTCAGATCTAACACAATATTTCATTAACAGTATATCAGAGATTAGAAGAACACAACATCAATCATGCACAACAACAAGGTATACGTGCTTCACCCTCTCCCTAGGGCTACGTCCACAAAACTATGATTTATAATATATTAGATGAAAGCATACAATTATATCTGCATTCTTAGCTTGTAGATCTCTCTCTTTCTTTCTCTTTGCCTCTCCCCTCCCTGTGCACTCAGCTGAAGATATTACAACACATACTTCTCTCACCACATAATATTTTTCTCTCTGCAATAATAACAATCACTCATCATACATAATCTCGACCCTATCCTAGGTCCTCTTAACCTTTTTTTATACATTACAATGACTCTCGAACAACCTTAGGCTCAAACCTAGGTGTCAAAACCCTAAATACCAAAACCCTAGGTCAACTTGACCCGCATTTTTAGGGCTTCACCAGCCTGTCTTTCCTTATTTCTTGCGAGGTGCTCCAAATCATCTATTGGCGGATTTTTCCACTTGATGAGTCATCCATGATCCATATTCATTTTTGATCTATCTTCCTCGATCTCCCCATCCAACGAATTTCTTTCTCTCCATCTTTTCTTCTCTTTTGGCCACTTCGACCCAATCTCAGTCAACTTGTTTTCTGTGTAGTTAGCACTTTGCACTTGTTTCCTAAATATTCACAACCTTCCATAACCAAGGGCCAAAAATCCCCCAACACTCACATGTGACTCATCCCGAGGCACTATAGGTCTGAACCTTCTGATTTTCTTCGTCTTCGGACTACGCAAGGTAGTCTGTGCTTTCTGTTCTGTCCCACCTTTCTTTCCTTGTGCAGACTATCTTTTCTGTGTCTGGTACCCAGTTTCAAATGCACTTGGTACCTAGACCCATTTTCTCATGCTTCTACTAAGAGCTGCGAGGCAGCTGATTGTCATAGTACAATTTCAATCGGCTCCCATTCACCAAACCTTCCTTCCATTCTCCATTCAAAGTTTTCAACTGTGCAGCTCCTCCTTCTATAATGTAAGAAACCTCATATGGCCCAAGTCAATGTGTCCTAAACTTCCCTCGATGATTCATGAACTTGTTGTCATATACCAATACAAAATCTATTTGCTTGAAGGATTTCTTATTGATGTTCCTATCATGATAGGCATTTTCTCGTTCCTTCTATACCTTCTAATGGAATCCTACAATAAATCAATCTTCCTCTAGTTCTACCAACTATGCAAGCCTCTCTTGAACAACGCCAATGTCATCCATATCTGTGAATGTTGCAATTCTAAAACTAGGAACCAAATATTCCATAGGGACAACTGCTTCTAGCCCATACACCAACTTAAAGGGGTTTTGCATTGTTAGCTTCTTGAAAGTAGTTCTATAGTCTCATATCACTGCTGGTACTCTCAAATCCTAGTCATCCCTATTCACATTGTAAATCTTGGTCAGCGTTGTGTCCAAGATCTTGTTGAAAGCTTCGACCGTCCCATTCTCTTGTGGATGGTAAGGAGTACTATTCTGATGGAGGACTTCAAATTCCTGAGTCAAAGCTTCAATAGTCTTATTAATAAAGTGTGTTCCTTGATCTCTCATCAAGGCCTTCATGAATCCAAACCTGGTTATGATATACTCAAATATAAATCACGCAGCTGTAGTTTCACTATAGTCCTTAACTGATCTTGCTTATGCCTATCTTGTCAAATAATCTTTCGCAATGATGATGTATCTAGCTCTTGTGCGCTTCCCCGGTGGGTTTATAGGTCCCACGAAATCAATTTCCCATTTCTCAAATGCCTGCAAAGTCAGTTGTGGTTCTAAAGGCATCTCATCTCTTCAGGAAGGCTTCCCAACTCTTTGGCATACATAGCAAGATTTATAGTATTCCTTGGCATCTTTATGTAAAGTAGGCCACCAAAGGCCAACTGTAAGAAACTTATGCGTTGTTTCTTTCCCTGTGTAGTGTCCTCCTACGATGCCTTCATGTGCTTCTGCTAAAATTAGTGGTCTTTCTACCTCCATAATGCATCTCCTCAGGATCTCATCAGGTCCCATCTTGTATAGTTGTCTAGCAATAAGTGAAAAATCTTCAGCACGCACTACCAACCATTTCTTCTAGATGATTGTATATTCACTAGGTGCCATTCCTATTGATAGGAACTGGAATATCACGATGAAGTGGTCATCAACTAGTCTAGTGTCCAACAAATCTACATCTGGTATTGTATCCTCGAAACTAGTAGTTCCTCTCCATGCTCCAACCTAGACAAATGATCAGGTCCCTTGTTCATTCTACTTGGCTTGACCATAATATGAAAATCATATTCCTAGAATAACACTAGACATATGCATATTCTTCCCCCCAACACCGGCTTGTTGACTAGGTATTTCAATGCAGAGTGATCAGTGAACATCTTAAAGTGGCCCTCCCAACAAGTAGTGATGAAACTTCTGCAACACGTACACCATGGCTAAACCTTCTCTCTCAGTGGTGGTGTAATTTATCTCAGTTGTTGAGAGCTTCCTACTAGCAAAGTCTAACGGGTGGTCAATGTCTCCTGCTCCTGGTTGTGCTAACACTTCTCCTAATGCAATAGAGGATGCATCGACATGCACATGAAATTCCTTGCTCCAATCTGGGAAAACTAGAATAGGCGCAATAACCATTTTCTATTTCAATGTGTCGAAGCTTTGTTGATATTCTTCTGTCCATTGAAACTGACAATATTTCTTCAGAAGCTTCTCCATGGGTGTTGTAATCTGTGCATATCCCTTAATGAACTTCCTGTAGTATCCAATATGTCCCAGCGCAATACACAACTGTCTAACTGAAGTGGGAGGGGGTAGATCAACAATAATGACAATCTTGGATGGATCTACCAGCAACCCCTACTTACACACAATATGGCCCAACAACACTCCAAAGGGTTAAAATAAGATGCACTTTTTCATATTCAGGGCAATCTAACATTGCCTGCACTTATCCAACATTAGTCTTAAACATTCAATATGATTTTGTAATAAGCTAAAAATAGTCCAATCATCAAAATATGCTTCCAATAATTTATGTAAAAACTCCTCGAATGCTTCAACCACCACAATGGAAAAGATGGTTGATGCATTCTTCAATCCAAAATGCATCACTATGTACTGGTAGGAAGCCCATTCTATTTCAAATGTGGTCTTGTGGTGATCTTCCTTGGAAATATTGATCTGGTGATAACCTGAAAATACATATGTAAAGGAATATACCTCCTGTCCTCCTACATTATCTAACACTCTGTATGTAAATGGTGTAGGGAATGGGTCATGCAAACAAGCATCATTCAAATTTCTGAGATCTACACAGATCCTGATCTATCCTATCTTCTTATATTGTACCACCATAGGACTAATCCATTCTGACTCCTCCACAGGTTCTATGATTCCTTCTTCTAGCATTCGATCTAGTTCAATATTAATGTTTTCATTATATTTGGGATTCAATATATAGGGTCTCTGCTTAATTGGCCTTGCATCTGGTTTCAAGGGGATATTCATCTCTCCCATGGGCCCTTTTATGCTCTTCATATCAGTGAGCTTGGTTGGGAACAAGTCCTGATATTCATGCAGTAATTATGTGATCTTATCAATGCTGGCATCATCCCAGTAATCACCAACATTAGCAAACTTAGGTGCTTTCTATGTTCCAATATTAACTTTCTTGATTTTGATTGGTTGTCCAATGAAAGTTAGTTCGACTCCTAGTCCTTCTACGTCTCTTTGTCCTTCCATTTCTTCGATGTTCACATTCCTAGGATCATCATCTCATAGACATTGATATTCTAACATACTTGCAGTTTTTGAAGAGGTGTAGTCCATTCATCCTCTTCTTGCTCCAGAGGGAGGCTATGTGCCTCCTCAAAGACTTTATGTCTAGCAACCTATAAAGCTTGGTCCATCCTGGGATGTTAATTTTCAAATAAAAATGTAGCTACAATTTTTTTATTCATACCGTACCAATATGAACTAGTGAGGGGTAGTTCTACTTGAAGATACCAATTGATAGGAATTGTGTCTAGAGTATTGATGAACTTATGCACCCACTTCTCCTGAGGAATTCCACTCCAGACCTCCTCATAGCTTTGCACATGGTCCTTCGGACAGCTTTGACTTGTGTATCTAACTTCGTATCCTTCAATGTTGTCTAAAAATCGCACTGTCATCAAAGTGTGACACTACATCCAGTCCATGATGTTCTTTTTATGTGTCCCCCACCATATTGTTGGAGTAGCTTTCAAAGCCTCATCCAGTGCCAAAAATATTTTTTGTAATAGTACAACTTCTTCAAATTCCATTAAGAACATTTTCAAATGATTTAAACCATCAAATGTGGGCAAGTTACTTACTTATGTGCAAATCCAACAAACTTCCTTGGTCAATCTGGAACATCTCCGTGCAGTAAATTCATACATTTTGTTCTTCCAATTCTCCAATGATTCTTCTGAGTCTGATGAGCATGCGTTGTCACTTCGCCATCTTAAACTCCCATCTACTGTAGGGTTAATGTAATCATGTTGTCTTGCTGTAAATTTATATATATTCCCTAGCTCATATGCACGACCTTCTTCTCTGATAGGTTCTGTGTATCTTCAACCCTTGTCAGGATCCAGAGGTGCAATGACCCTAAGGCCATCACCTTCGAATGTCATTCTTCTTTTATTTAAGTCAACAACATTGGAATTGTTGAAGGCCTAATCAATTCCTAATAGCATAGGATAAGGATAGCTATCATGAACTATCTCAATCACCTCAAAGTCCACAAATGTTCTTACCCCGTCCATGTCCACAGGGACATGTTCCAACGTACCAAAGGGGCTTACTTCTTTTTGATTAGCCATCCTAAGCCTAATAGGGAAATATATCAACTTAGGTTTTCCCATCAGTGCCCAAGTCTGATTCGTCATAACATGGACCTCCGACCCTAAGCCGAGGACCACATAATCTATATCATAATCTCCAATTTGGTCGTTAAAGGGTAGTTCCTTATTTGTCCTTCTCTTTTTGGATAGTTGATGTACTTCTTTATTCAGTAGAGGATCTACCATTCCTATCTCATAATGTTTGATCAAATTTTGTAGTTCTTGTATGGATTTTGCATCCTTAATCAAATTAATGCAAGTACATAAGAATTCCATAAGTCTGCTTACCTCTTTTCCTTCTCCGAGCGAAGCAGAATGATCAAAGGCCAGGGGAATTCCACATTCTCTCACTTCTGGTTGTGCCTTTGATGAAGAATCCCGATCTCTTTCAAACTATTTTCTTGCCTCTTCAAATGTCTGCTTCTCTTTCTTTGGATCAAACTCCTATGTCTTCTCCGCATCTCTTCTAACGCCTGATTCTTATGTAATCTTCCCTGGAGTCACCCTGTCTTCCCCTGTAGCAGCGCCTCCTCTAGTGATAACGACAACTCTAGGATCCGCTCCATGAGGTTCTATTGAGATTAGTTGTACTTGTTGGTTCCCTCCTCGTCTTTCCTTAAGTTTGGCTAACAACACTGGACAATATTCTATGACATGTTCAAATGAGTTGCAGTAACTACAAGTGGCACAAGGGTTCTAACAGTCCCTTTCCAAGTGACTTGGTTGTGCATAGTTATAACAAATGATCTGACCTCGACCTCGACCCATGTCTCTTCCTCGTCCTCGTCCTCGGAATCTGCCATGAGGGTTGAAGTTTCCTCTTCCTAGGGAGTTAAATTATGTAGTATTTCCTTCTTGTTGTACTTCGCCTTGAATTCTATATGTGTCTCTTGATCTTTCATGAAAGAGGTCATAAGCCCTACAATCTTTCTCATCATGCCCCATAGATTTACAAAATGTGCAATAAAGGTTGGTAGGTGTCTCGACATATTTTTTCATGTAATATCATTCTCCATGGCGATGTCTATTTCTACATACCCCTAACCAAGGTAGAGTAACTTGCTTCAAGGGGCTTGGAGCTCCAAAAGCCAAGTATTCATGGAATAGGGGACAGTGCGCCTTTTCATGGCCTTGTGATTTGGATCTGATACACCATATGTGTTCTCTTTTTTCTTTTCCCTTATCTTTCTTCATATCTTCGACTTGCAGTGATAAGCTAGTTAGCTTACTCAAAATTTGACTCATACTTGAGTTGGACTGTCCCATAGGGGATGATTCTAGTTTCATAGTGATCTCCAATGTCTCATCTTGCGAAGCAATATTCTATTGGATCAGAGGGACTCTAATGTGTGGTAAGAGGGTAGCAATGAACCATTCTTTATTTTGTTCATATGGAATCTGAAAACTCAAATGGCCTGTCAGGGTCTTAAACCTCTAATCAAACTCCCAAATAGGTTCCTCTACTTTCTGCTTGATTTATTTCAACTCTGTGATGCACTGCGACTCCAACTTGGGTTTCTTCAATTTTGCAATCAACATAGTCTTGATCTCGTTCATTGGTTTCGGCTATACAACTCCTTGGACTAACTTCATGTACCAACTCAGTGTGTGGTCTCTTAGGGTAGTACTAAGATGATCTCTCTTAACAGCTTCATCGATGACATTCTTAATACTCCACACAGTTTCTCATAAGAACCAATGCTGATCAGGATATTCATATCCATATCCCCTAAAGGTGGGTAACCTCAGCCCATCTGCCATAGATCTTCCTAGGGTTCCTGAATGAGTATGCACTAAACCACTTGTACCAGTTCTCTAAGTGTTCTGATAACTTAGGTTACTATGGTTACTTAATGTTGTTAAAACAACGGGAGGTGTAATAGTACTTACTTCAATAGTCTGCGCAGTTCTTGAGGTTTCTAACTCTTCTTAGTGAGGTTTTTAGTTTTCCCTTATTCTGCCTTAACGGACTTTGAATGTTCCTTGTTCAATAGATCCTCTTCTTCTCCACTATAGAACCCATCTTCCTATGTTGGTGGTTCATGATTGTGCTCAAACAATTTCACCAGAGGAACTTCTTTGAAGGTTCTCCCACTGTATGTGTGTATGACCTCTATGTTGTTGTTGCTGTTTGAATTCTTGAACATTATCTTTTTCAATCTAACCCACTACTATATCTTTAGGATGTTCTTCTCATGCAATAAATAACATATTGATCTTCAACTTTAGGAAATGTAAAAAATTTCCTCTAGGTCCCTTAAAGAAATATCTCTCTTCTTGGCTATATGATTCTACTCTATCAATAAAAAAATCAATGATATGCCCTCCAATGGTACTATCAAACTAGTGATCTATTGCTCTCGACATAGCGTTAACAACTCTCTTGACCTTCTTGATCAACACCAGTGTCCAAACCATAGGCGATCTAAGTCTGATCTCAAACTAGGTATCCGCGAATATGGCTAGCCACTCATATAGCTCCTTATGGATTCCTCCAAAGAAAATCTCATGTGTATCAGTAAATATATACCTTCCCAACTAATCCTCTATACTAAGATTAAGGTTCTTATTCTGAGCTTCAACGAAGTCCTTCTCTTGTTCTTCTATCCACCTCTAAATCTCTATCTTCGATGGAAACCACTTTGACATTCCCTCAAGAAGATCTCGGTCCCGACAACAGAACCATTTGTTGGCACAGGGGTAGACCCAAGGTTCAGTTCTAACAACACACCAACAAGCCCTAACTACAAGCCCTTTTAGAAACACCTGCAAAGAAGATGCAGTCTCACCCGAAGTAGCTATAGGGGGTTGCAGGACACAGGTGTCTACAACCAAAGGAAATGCAAAGTGGATCCAAGGAAACACTCTCACACAAATCTAATTATTCTTATCTTTCTTAAGACTATTGCACGAACTATATATCAGATCTAACACAATATTGCATTAACAGTATATCAGAGATAAGAAGAACACAACATCAATCATGCATAACAACAAGGTATACATGTTTCATCCTCTCCCTAGGGCTACGCCCACAAAACTGTGCTTTATAATATATTAGATGAAATCATACAGTTCTATATACACTCTTATCTTGTAGATCTCTCTCTTTATTTCTCTTCTCCTCTCCCCTCCCTGCGCACCCAGCCGCAGGGTTGATCTTTGGACCCAGCTGAAGATCTTACAACACCAACTTCTCTCACCACACAATATTTCTCTCTCTGCAATAAGAACAATTGCTCATCATACATAATATCGACCCTATCCCATGTCCTCTTGACCTTTTTTTATACATTACAATGACTCTGGGACAACCTTAGGCCAAAAAATAGGTGTCAAAACCCTAAATAACAAAACACTAGGTGTCTAAAACCCTAGGTCAACTTGACCCGCGTTTTCGAGGCTTCTCTAGCCTGTATTTCCTTCTTTCTTGTGAGGTGCTCCAAAGCATATATTGGTGGATTTTTCCACTTTCCGAGTCATCCACGATCCATCTTCCTTCTTGATCTGTCTTCCTCGATCTCCCCATCCAATGAATTTCTTTCTCTTACTTCGCTCTGTTTTTTCTACTCTTTTGGCCACTTCGACCCAATCTCAATCAACTTGTTTTCCACGCAGTTCACACTTCGTGCTTCTTTCCTTAATCTTCACAACCTTCCATAACCAAGGGCCAACATAGTTTCTTTTTTTTCTTGTTTTCTCTTCTGATAACTCCTATGGCACACATCAATTCTTCTCGGTAGTCAACTTTTGTCTCTTCAATTTATTCTTCGACTTCTTCATATTTTTCTTCGGAGTCTTCTTTATCAGAGTCTTCTACTTCCATGAATAAAACTCTCGTTGTCTCACTGTCACTGACTTCATCTTCATCTGATGATGAGATGTCTTCTTTGGTGCATAAGCTTTTCTTGAAAACTTTCTTTGTAGTTCTTTTGCCTTTATATGTTTGTTTTCCTTTTGAGTAACCTTCATCATTTCTCTTTTTCTTATGAGGACATTTGTTAGCAAAATGACCAATACCATCACAATTAAAACAAATTAAAGGAAGCTTACCTATATACCTGTTGATTAAGGTTGGTTGTCATTGATGTCAAACCTTGAAGAAAGCCCCGTAGCACAAAGTTTTGGGTAATGGACCCAAGATTTTTTGATGTAAATATGAATCATTATTTTTTTGTCATGGTTTATAAGAATTAAATATGGATGAACTCCAAAGTGGTCCCCTTATAGTGAAATCCCTCACGGGAAAACGCTTTGCAAAGTAAGAGAAGCCATGCTTAATTGTGGAATAATGAGATGAAGGATAGTTAATTTGTCAAGGAAACTATCCTATATGGATATTTCTTGTCATTCCATTTCCGGTGGTATGTAGAACTTCACATAACTCCTCACAATTAGAGAGTTATGACCATGTGAATTTGAAGAACCCAGGTTTGGGTAATAGACCCAAATTTGTTTGATGGATAATGGTATGTTTTTTGCTATATTTGAGGGTAATACTATTCTATATGGATAGTACATGTCATTCCATTTATGGTGGTATGTGGAATGTCAGATAACTCCTCACGGTTTGAGAGTTATAGCCTTACAAAGTTGGAGGACCCTCACATGTCATCTAGAGGACCCAAAAGGTCAAAGTAGTCAAAGTGGTTTAAGGGATTTTAGAAGGTAAATAATAAAATGAAGTGATGAGTGTGTTATAATTCAAAGTGAATACAAAATAAATTATTTCAACAATAAATTTAATGGAAAAAGCAGAAGTGAGTTAACCCTAAAATAAGGAAAGTGGGCCAAGAGACCTAGAAGATGTTTTTAAGGAAGCTACTTGGAGAGTATAAATAAGAGGCTAGGCTCTCTCATTTTAATTACACTTAAGAATATTGAATATATAAAGGTGTCTGAGGTAACCAAGGATATATAAGCCAAAATTTTGAGGGAAGGTGAAGAAAACAAGGGCGAAATGCAAGGAAGGAAAAATTCTTTTGATGGTGCTTTCTAAGGTGTGTTATTTACAGGTCATCTCACCATTTTCGCTATAAATTTTTTTCTATAATGATTCAGACCATGAAATTTCTATTACATTGAGAAAAAATATCCTAGTATCCATGGTAAACAATTCATCTTGTGGGTTTTTGTATTTTGAGAGTTACACTCCATGGAAAATCGGGTTTGTGGCTAGTCCTAAAACTAGTCAGAAACAAGTGTTTCGGGTAAAAACATCATAACTTCTTCATAACAGATCCAAAATTAGTGAGACAAAATGTGTGGGTTAGGGTACATTCTTTATTATTTTTTACAATAGTTTCAAATCAATTCAACAAATATTTGTGTGGAGCACGCTCTACAAGGTATCTCTCTAGAATACGCCAAAATTCAGCAAGGTATGTCATTTTTGCTATAACTCCTTTTCAGATAGGTTCCAAGTAGTGACACCTGGAGGAATTGCATAAAACACATTGATGAACATTGTGTATCATTTTCAGATATTTATACATTACAAGTTCAAATTTATGATTACTTCAAGTTAGGGTTGTTGACTAATCCAAAACTAGGCATGTCAGACTAAAGAAAAGTTTGATGAAAATGCTAGTCTCTTGTTGTTAAAGTTAAGGAAGGTTTGCAAGAATGTGATCATATACACTAGGTCTATTACAGAGCTACAAATGATATTTGGATGATGAAATTGATGATGGATTTTGGTTGAGGTACATATTGAGTACATGGTTGAGACAAGTAGTTGATGAGTTGGCACATACATGCCATGTATAGTTGATGATGTTGGTACATATTGATGAGTCATAGTTGATGGGTAGTTGAAAAATGATTGGTACATACTTGGTAGATGTTTGGATGCACTTGTTTATGATACAGGTTGATTACAGGTTGTTTGGTACAGGTTGGTGCATGGTTGATGCACTTGTTTATGGTACATGTTGATTACAGGTTGAGGTACAGGTTGATGCATGGT
>JZKD02S0633092.1:854543-864610 GCA_000966675.3 Picea glauca | reverse complement strand
GTTTATTTCTTACTATTCATTATTGGATAATAATTCTACATTGATATAACATTTGAAGAAAAAGGATTATAATTACGCTATTACTGATTCACCCCCCCTCTTAGTAATCCAACACTTGGTATCATAGCAGGTTCCTTCAAAAATCAGATTAACCACTGAAAGGTAGATCATGGAGAGTACCAACTCGTATAAAAATGGAATACCATAGTTTGATGGGAAAAAGTATGTGTTTTCGAGCATAAGGATGAAGACATATATACAAGCACAAGGATTTCAAGTGTGGCAATCAATTGTAGATGGATACACATCACCAACAGTTCCACCAACAAATGACAAAGCAGTGAAACTCGGTGAGAATAATTCCAAAGCCAAAAATGCAATTTTGAATGGTCTCAGTGATACGGTATTCACCAAAGTTGCACATTGTAAATCTTCTAAAGATATTTGGGACAAGCTTCGAAATATTTATGAAGGAGATTCAAAAGTCAAAGTAGCAAAGATTCAAACTTACAGAGCTCAGTTCGAACAACTAAAAATGAAGGAAGATGAAGATATCACAACGTACTTCTTATGAGTTGATGAAACAGTGAATCCAATCATAGGATTGGGAGAAGAAATCAAAGAATTTGTAATTGTTAAAAAGGTACTAAGATCTCTTCCTATGAGATTGAACCCTAAGATATCAACACTAGAAGAAAGATTGGATCTAAACTCAATAATCATGGATGAACTGCATGGAATCTTCACAGCATATGACACGAGAAATGAACAGGAAAATCCAGATGTAAAAGAAGCATCCTTCAAAGCATCCAAAAGATCAAAGAAAAAAAAAATGAATAAGAAGAATATAGCAGCAGCAGCGACGTCTCGTAAGATGATGAATAAGTGGCCAACTTCATCAAAAGACTGAACAAGGGAACCAACGGTAGGTATAGAGGTAAGCTTCCTTTAATTTTTTTTAATTGTGATGGTATTGGTCATTTTGCTAACAAATGTCCTCATAAGAAAAAGAGCAATGATGAAAGTTACTCAAAAGGCAGACAAACATATAAAAGTAAAAGAACTACAAAGAAAGTTTTCAAGAAAATCTTTTGCACCAAAGAAGACATCTCATCATCAGATGAATATGAAGTCAGTGACAGTGAAACAGGGAGAGTTATATTCATGGCAGTAGAAAACTCTAATAAAGAAGTCTCCGAAGAAGAATATGAAGAAACATATGAAGAATAAATTGAAGAGGAAGAAGTTGACTTCCGAGAAGAATTAATGAGTGCCTTAGAAGCTATCAGAAGAGAAAAGAAGAAAAACAATAAACTACAAGTAGAACTAGATAAGAAAAAAAAACAGTCAAGAACTAAAACAAATGATCACAAAATTGAAGGTTCAAATAGAAGAAGATAAAAGAATTGAATAAGCACTCAAAGAACAGCTAGAAGGAAAGAAAATGATCATTGGAAACCTGGAAGAAGATATTTTCACACTAAGAAAGGATATTCAAAAGAAAAATATGCAAAATAGCTCAAAATTTATGGATATTATTATCAGCAGTAAAAAATCTCATCTTGACAAGTCCTGACTTGGATACAATTAGATAGAAAAAGGGATCAAGCTCCAAAACAACAGAGCAAAAAATAAATCCAAAAAGCTATGCAGAAACAATCAAAGGGGATAAAAAGATATACAAGGAAGATTACAAGGACACTCCTCCACCGAGAAGATTTAGATTTCAGAATCGACAACAGATAGATGGGCCTCAAGAAGAAGAAGGATTCATAAGAGAACCTCCTTTCAGAATATCTTCAACTACCATAGCTAACAATAGGAACAATAACTACTTTGAGAGCCATACACAAAGGAGTTATTCAAGAAAACCTAGTGAAACACGGAGGAGAAGTTACAACAGGTTTGAATGTTTGAGCACTAAAGTTGAATGTTACAAATGTAAAAATTTTGGACACATGGCCAAAAATTGTAGAATGACAGTCCCTCCTAAAGAACCTCGACAGAGTCACATAAAAGAACCTCAGAAAATGACATGGATAAGAAAGCAAGATCAGTATCGCAATGAAGAATGCACAGTCACCCTACAAGCTAAACAGAAGAAACGTGGTTGGTATGTTGATAGTGGATGTTCAAAACACATGATAAGTGGTAGATACAAGTTTCTTACAATACGAAAGGAAAGAGATGGATAAGTCTCATTTAGAAATGATGATTCCGCCAAAATCATTGGAAAATGCACAGTCCGAGTTGGGAACTGTTATCGGACAAATCGGTAGGTGCAGACACTAACAGAGCTCCCTAGATCCACCTAGATCTAGAACAAAATAGGATAGGACACGACTCTTTCCCTAAGTTGTGATCATTGAATCTACAGATGAGAAGAAACAAGTGACATACCTTTGTATCGCTTCCTAGGTCTTTGTTGTTCCCGCTTCGCTCCAGTGCTCTTATGAGGTCAAAAACAAGACAACACAAACCAACCAAAGTGAAGACAATAAAGTATATTCAATGTCAACCTATGCATATGATCAAGGAATTACACAATAAAGTAAGAGTGACTTTATGGGAAAGGGACATGTCGTTGTATCATATTAATTGAAAGTAGAAGATACAAGATGATTGCCTTGATGTTGCAAGCTTCCTTTCAGTGACCCTTGGTTCCAACACACACACTGGCTCTGTACTTGCATGAAGAAGATCCAAAAACTCTTGATAAATCAAATAGAGCCTTCAAGCTTCTATCCAAGCAGGGTTCTTCACACAATTCTTTCACCAATTCTTCATTCAATCTTACTTAACCTTTTCCATGAGAAACCTTTTAATATATAGGAGAAGGAGAGATGGTTACATGGATGAGGATGATCCCATCAAATCTAAGAAGTCAGTAGAATGACAACCATGTGAATTCCAACTCATTTTCTAGAAGATTCCCTTCTAGAACCCTCAAGACCTCTTCTCCTTTCCAAGATTAAAAATAGGTTTGCACCCTATATATGGAGTAGAATGCGAGAAGTATGCACCCTAAGTGTGGGTGGTCTGTGAGAATGAATGATTATTGCACCCTAAACCATAGGCAGCCTACGAACTCATCTTAAAAATACGTTTTTGGATCATATTTTCTCAGGCAAAAATTCCTTGTTGGGAGCCTGAATACATCACTGTTGAGACACCACCAGAGTGACCAAAATCACGTGTAACAAGAACAAGAATGAAAAGGAAAAAAATGTTCTACTAGTAGAAGATATGAAGCATAATATTTTAAATGTGAGTCAAATGTGTGACCAAGGTCATAAAGTTACATTCGATTCACAAAAGTGTGAGATAAGAAAAGAAGGTTCAGGGAAATTGGTCGCTATAGTTGCAAGAACTTCAAGCAACATATATGTGTTAAGCGAAATTGGAAATGAAAAGTGTTATGTAGGAAAGGAAGATGAAAGTTGGCTATGGCATAGAAGAATGGGTCACATGCATTTTGATAACCTTATCAAAGTCAGAAAAAGAGAAGAAGTCATAGAAATGTCTCGGATCAAGAAACCAACTAACACTTTATGAAAGTATTGCCAACAAGGAAATAAAACAAAGACCAGGTTCAAATCAAAGGAATATTCCATAACAAAACCACTGGAAATTGTGCATATTGATCTAGTTGGACCAACTACAACAAAATTCTTAAAAGGTGAGAGATACTTTATGTTATTACTTGATGATTATACAAGAATGATTGTAGTTTACTTTCTCAAGAACAAGTCAGAAGCTTTTGAAAACTTCTAGATCTACAAGGAAATGGTTGAGAATGAGATGGATTCAAGAATCAAATGCTTAAGATCAGATAATGGAGGATAATTCACCTCAAAGGAATTTATGGACTACTGCAGCAGTCAGGGAATAAAAAGACAATTCTCCATCGCTAGGACACCTCAACAGAATCAAGTTGTTGAAAGAAAGAATAGGACAGTAAAATAAATGGCTCGAACAATGATAATGGATTCAAAGTTGACAGATATTTTTTGGACACAGACAGTGCATATAGCAGGTCACATTCAAAACAAAGTAATTCTCAGAAACAACACTGATAAAACTCCCTACGAGCTATGGAAAGGAAGACCAACAAATGTGAAGCACTTAAGAGTTTTTGGAAGCAAATACTACATCAAAAGAGAAGATGGAAGAATGGGAAAGTTTGACTCTCGTGTGGAGAAAGGAATACTTGTTGGTTACTCAAGTACAAGGAAATCATACAAGTGTTACAATCTACAATTAAACAAAGTTGTGGAAAGCATCAATGTAACAATTGATGAAACAGATAGACCAGAATCAAAGGAAGAAGAAAACAAATCAATGGAACAACTTTTTGAAGAAGAATATGAAAAGAAGTAGAAGAGGAAGATGAAGATGAAGAGAATCCAACAGAAGTAGAAGAGAAAGTTCAGCAAGTATCTCCAAAGACACCTAGCAAACGAGTACATAAGAATCATCCTTCAGATCATATTATTGAAAACAAAGATGCAAGAGTTGAGACTAGAAGAAAAATCCGTTCACCAGAACAAACACACCTAGCACTCTTATCTACAATTGAACCAAATTTTTTTTAAGAAGCCAGCAAGGATGAATTTTGGAATAAGGCCATGGATGAAGAATTGGATCAAATAGAGAAAAATGACACTTGGTAATTGGTTCCAAGACCAAAGAATAAGAATGTGATCGACACAAAATGGGTTTTCAAGAATAAATTGAATGAATATGGACAAGTTATAAGGAACAAATCTAGATTTGTATGTAAAGGATATGCACAGATTAAAGGAATCGACTTTAAAGAGACATTTGCCCCAATTGCCAGAATGGAAGCAATCTATTTTTTTTTAGCTTATGCATGCTCCAAAAATGTTAAAGTATATCAGATGGATGTAAAATCATCTTTTTTGAATGGGGAACTTGAAGAAGAATTATACATTGAACAACCAGAAGGATTTCAATTGTCAGAGAACACAAACTATGTGTGTAAATTAAATAAGGCCTTGTATGGTCTAAAACAGGCTCCTAGAGAATGGTACTCCAGACTGGATAAGTATCTGTAGCATGCAGGGTTCAAAAAAGGAAGTGCAGACAACTACCTCTACATCAAGTTAAGTCAAGGTAATATTTTATTAATTGAAGTTTATGTTTATGATATTATTTTTGGTAGTGATGATGACAGGTTAAGCCGGAAATTTGCAAAAGACATACAGAATGAATTTGAAATGTTGTTACTTTTAGAAATATTCTTCTTTCTGGGATTTCAGATACATCAAAGAAACCAAGAAATTTTTATTTCTCAAACCAAGTATATCAGAGAAATACTAAAGAGGTTCGGAATGGAAGATTGCAAACTAGTTATCACTCCCATACAAACCAGTTGTAAGTTGAGAAAAGATGATGATTCGAAGTCTACAGATTAGAGGCAATATAGGTAAATGATTGGCAGCCTACTATATGTGACAACATCTAGACCAGATGTAATGCAACCAGTTGGACAGGTGGCGCGATTTCAAGTAACACCAAATGAATCACATGTATTAGCATTAAAGAGGATCTTTAGATATCTCAAAAGAACAGAAGAGTTTAGATTATGGTATCCAAAAGGAAATATCTATCACGTATTGCCTACACAAATGCATATTTGGTAGGTTGTATTGATTACCGACGAAGCACCAGTGGAGCAGCGTTCTACTTAGGTGAGTGTTTGGTATCATGGCTAAGCAAGAAAAAATCATCAGTATCTCTATCTACAGCCGAGGCAGAGTATATTGCAACAACAACATGTTGTACACAGGTTCTTTGGATGAAACAAACTTTGACAGATATACAGGCTGAATATGATGAGCTCATTCCAATATATTATGATAATACAAGTGCCATCAGTATCTCAAAAAACTCGGTGATTCACTCCAATACGAAGCACATTCCAATCAAGTATCACTTTCTACGGCAATAGGTTGCAGAAAAGAACATCAGAGTTGAGTATGTGAACACAAAAGAACAAGTGGTAGACATCTTTACAAAACCACTTCCATGGGAAGCCTTTGAATATCTTCGCCAAAGACTTGAAGTTATTTCTACTCCAAAATGAATGTTTTTTGAATGATTTTTGAATGCTTATCTTATATGTCTTAGATATACATGAGGAAGCACCATAAGAGGACAGTTCAGTTAGGGGGAGCATCCATGGATGGAAATATACCTTTTCCATTGATGACAATGGAGGAGAGATTTATCAGATGCAGAGGACAGAGGCATGGTTCTAGGGGGAGTAGATTTATCAGATGCAGATGATAGGGGCATGATTCCAGGGGGAGAAGATTTATCAGATGCATAGGACAAAGGCATGGTTCCATGGGGAGCATGAGTGATATGATTTCAATATTGCATCAAAGTGTTGCCATCAATTCCAAAGGGGGATATTGTTGATTAAGGTTGGTTTTCATTGATGTCAAAACTTGAAGAAATCCCCGTAGCACAAAGGTTTGGGTAATGGACCCAATATTGTTTGATGTAAATATGAATCATTATTGTTTTGTCATGGTTGATAAGAAGTAAATATGGATGAACTCCAAAGTGGTCCCCTTATGGTGTAAGCCCTCGCAAGAAAATGCTTTGCAGAGTAAGAGAACCCATGCTTAATTGTGGAATAATGAGATGAAGGACAATGAATTTTTTAGGGAAACTATCCTAGATGGATAGTTATTTTCATTCAATTTTCGGTGGTATGTAGAACGTCACAGAACTCCTCATGGTTAGAGAGTTATGACCATGTGAAGTTGGAGAACCCAGGTTTGGGTAATGGACCCAAATTTGTTCGATGGATAATGGTATGAATTTTTCTATATTTGAAGGTAATACTATTTTAGATGGATAGTACATGTCATTCCATTTTTGGTGGTATTTGGAACGTCACATAACTCCTCACGGTTTGAGAGTTATGGCCTTAAGAAGTTGGAGGACCCTCACAAGTCATCTAGAAGCCCCAAAAGGTCAACGTAGTCAAAGTGGTTTAAGGGATTTTAGAAGGTAAATAATAAAGTGAAGTGATGAGTGTATTATACTTCAAATTGAATAGAAAATAAAGTATTTCAATAATAAATTTAATGGAGAAATTAGAAGTGGGTTAACCCTAAAATAAGAAAAGTGGGCCAAGTGACCTAGAAGATGTTTTTAAGGAAGCTACTTGGAAAACATATCCAAGTATTTGTGATAAAAAATTCATCTTGTGGGTCATTGTATTTTGGGATTTACACTCCGTGGAAAATAGGGTTTGTGGCTAGTCTTGAAACTAGTCAAAAACAGGTGTTTCAAGTAAAAATCTCATAACTTCTTCATAACAGATCCAAATTCAGTGAGACCAAATGTGTTGGTTAGGGTACCGTCTATAGTATTTTGTGTAACAATGTAATATCAATTCAACAAATTTTTTGTTCAGGGAATTCTCTACAAGGTATCTCTCTAGAATAAGCCAGAATTCAGCAAGGTATGTCATTTTTTATATAACTTCTTTTCTGAGAGGTTCCAAGTAGTGACACCTAGAGAAATTGCATAAAACACACTAAAGAAAATTGTGTATCAGTTTCATATATTTATACATTAAAGGTTCAAAGTTATGAATACTTCAAGTTAGGGTTGTTGACTAATCCAAAACTAGGCATGTGAGACTAAAGAAAAATTTGATGAAAATGCTAGTCTCTTTTTGTTAAAGTTAAGGAAGATTTGCAGAAATGTGATCATATAAACCATGTCTATTACAAAGCTACAAATCATATTTGGATGATGAAATTGATGAGTTCTTTTGGTTGAGGTACATGTTGAGTACATGGTTGAGACAAGTATTTGATGAGTTGGCACATATATGAGGTGTATAGTTGATGATGTTGGTATATATTGATGAGTCATAGTTGATGAGTAGTTGAAACATGATTGGTACATACTTGGTATATGGTTTGATCCACTTGTTTATGGTACAGGTTGATTACAGGTTGTTTGGTACAGGTTGGTGCATGGTTGATGCACTTTTTTATGGTACATGTTGATTACAGGTTGAGGTATAGGTTGATGCATGGTTAATGCATGGTTCAGATTTATTGGTACAGGTTTACAGTGGTATAACTCATAGTGATAGTGTGACAGTGGTTCCATCATTCTACTTCTACTTCAGAGTGGCAGGACGGGGCAAGGATAGGTGGTTGTAGCCACCTTCCGATTGTAGCCAGAGAACATAAGGGGTTGTAGCATCCTTCTGGTTGTAGATAGAGAATTGGAGAGTTGGAGCTTCCCTCAGGTTGTAGCCTGAGAAACTAGGGGGTTGGAGCCTCCTTCCAGTTGCAACTGGAAAACAAAGGAAGTCGGTACTTCCAATGAATGTAATTCTTCAAGACATATAAAAAAAAAAATTACGTGGTTTTCTCCCGATTTGGGTTTCCATGTAAAACATTGGTATACTGTGTATGTGTGTGATTGTTTATTTCTTACTGGTCATTATTGTATAATAATTCTACATTGATATAACATTTGAAAAAAAAGGATTATAATCATGTTATTACTAATTCACCCCCCCTCTCAGTAATCCAACAATACCTACCGTTGGTTCCCTTGTTCAATCTTTTGAAAAAGTTGGTCACTTCTTCATCATCTTTCGAGATGTCATTGTTGTTGCTATGTTATCCTTGTTGATTTTCCTTTTTCTTTGATCTTTTGGATGCTTTGAAAGATGCTTCTTTTACATCTGGATTTTCTTGTTCAGTTATTATTTCATATGATGTAAAGATTCCATGCAGTTTGTACATGCTTATTGAGTTTATATATGATCTTTCTTCTAGTGTTGATATCTTAGGGTCAAATCTCATAGGAAGAGATCTTAGTACCTTTTGAACAATTATAGATTATTCAATTTCTTCTCCCAATCCTATGATTGCATTCATTGTTTCATCGATCGTAAGAAGTAGGATGCAATATTCTCATCTTCCTTCATCTTTAGTTGTTCGAACTGACCTTTGTAAGTTTGAAGCTTTGTTGCTTTGAGTTTTGAATCTCCTTCATAAATATTTTGAAGCTTGTCCAAAATATCTTTAGCGGATTTACAATGTGCAACTTTGGTGAATATTGTTTCACTAAGACCATTTAGAAGTGCATTTGTAGCTTTGGAATTATTCGGATAGAGTTTCACTACTTTGTAATTTGTTGGTGGAACTGCTAGTGCTTTGTATCCATCTACAATTGATTTCCAAATTTCAAATCCATGTGTCTATATATATGTATTGTAATGTCCCTCGCCTCTCTAAGAGGTGGGGGACAATGATCCCAAGCCAAATTCTTTCTTGGAATCACTAACTACTACTAATTTATTGAGTTTTTAAGTGTATACAAGATTCATCAACACATGGAGATCACAATATATTCAATATATAGAAGCACAAGCAAAGATCTGACCTTTTTATTATGAGCAATGTAATATCAATACAATAGGTGGCCGATCTGGCATAAACCTCAGATGGTCGTACAAGCAATAGATATGAGCTGCTACAAAACACTCCCGCCAATACAAAATGAGCCTCCAAAGGCTGGATATACAATGAAGACTAAATCAAATAGATATGAGCTGTAATAATGCTCAACCTCCAAGCTGGAAAGTGCCACGTCTTGCTAGAATGTTGAAGCCCTGAATAATTCTTCCCTGCTACCAAAAGTGTCCAATCATCCCGAGAAATATGCCAAATGATAGATCGGGCAACTGCAAGGAAAACCTAGATGTCCAAATTCCCAAATCCACTCTCGAACTCAGTAGATCTGAATTCTCCACTGAATGGTGTGCCACACTGGATGACTGAAACCCTAGCTGGTTTGACCCTGATGAAGGATATCTCCAAATGATCTGAAACTCTCCAAGAATATAGATCGGGTGATGGTAAGAACAACCCACATGCCCGAATCTCCAAGATCCCTCTCAATTGTTGTAGATCTGAAATCTCCACTGAATGGTGCACCCCACTGGATGACTGAAACCCTAGCAGGTTCGGCCCTGATGAAGGAGGCCTCCAAAT
>JZKD02S0633092.1:833718-848467 GCA_000966675.3 Picea glauca | reverse complement strand
ACTTAAAAATATAACTTTTAACTTCTTGACTTTCCCCCCCTTCAGTGTGAGACTATGACCTAGTGGGGGTGCCTAGGCCACTAAGTCTCCTCCTCACCTCTCTAAGAGGTGGGGGACATTACATGTATTCATCCTTATACTCCAAAAAGCATACTTTTGTCGATCAAACTGTGGTATTCCATTTTTATACAAGTTGTTTCTCTCCATGATCTACCTTTCAGTGGTTAAACTGATTTCTAAAGGAACCTACTCTGAAACCAATTGTTGGATTACTGAGAGGGGGGTGAATCAGTAATAGTGCAATTATAATCCTTTTTAAACCAAATAATCCAAGTTTTATATCAATGTAGAATTATCATCCAATAATGAGTAATGAACAAATGAATAATCATACACATACACAGTACACCAATATTTTACGTGGAAACCCAAAGCAGGATAAAACCACATAATGTTTTTTCTGATATGTCTTGAAGAATTACATTCATTGGAAGCACCAACTTCCTTTTTTTTCTAGTTGCAACTGGAAGGAGGCTCCAACCCCCTAGTTTCTTAGGATACAACCTAATGGAAGCTCCAACTCCCCAATTCTCTGGCTACAACTAGAAGGAGGCTATAACCCCATTGTTCTCTGACTACAACCGGAAGGTGGCTACAACCACCCGTCCTTGCCCCGTCCAACCACCCTGAAGTAGAAGTAGAATTATGAAACCACTGTCACACTATCACTATGAGATATACCATTGTAAACCTATACCAATAAACCCGAACCATGCACCAACCTGTACCTCAACCTGTAATTAACATGTACCATAAACAAGTGCATCAACCATGCACCAACCTATACCAAACAACTTGTACCATAAACAAGTGCAACCAACCATGTACCAAGTATGTACCAATCATGTGTCAAATACTCTTCAATATGTACCAACATCATCAACTATACACCTCATGTATGTGCCAACTCATCAACTACTTGTCTCAACCATGTACATAACATGTACCTTAACAAACATTCCTCATCAATTTCATCATCCAAATATGATTTGTAAATATTTAATAGACTTGTTGTATATGATCACATACCTACAAACCTTCCTTAACTTTAACAACAAGAGACTAGCATTTTCATCAAACTTTTCTTTACTCTCACATGACTAGTTTTGGATTAGTCAACAACCCTAACTTGAAATAATCATAACTTTGTACCTGTAATGAATAAAGATCTGAAACTGATACAAAATGTTCTTTAGTGTTTTTTGTGCAATTCCTCCATATTTCACTACTTGTAACTTCTCAAAAAAGGAATTATAACAAAAATGGCATACATTGCTGAATTCTGGCTTATTCTAGAGAGCGACCTTGAAGAGCGTTCCCCACATAGAATATTTGTTGAATCGATATGAAACTGTTACATAGAATACTACAGACTATACTCTAACCACCACATTTAGTCTTACAGAATTTGGAGCTTTTATGAATAAGTTATGATGTTTTTACCCGAAACACTTGTTTTAGACTAGTTTCAGGACTAGCCACAAACCCTATTTTCCATGGAGTGTAACTCAAAAAATACAAGAACTCGCAAGCTGGATTTTTTACCACCAATACTTGGATATGTTTCCTCAATTGAATAGAAATTTCACGGTCTGAATCATTTTAGAAAAAAAATTATTGTGAAAATGGTGAGATGACTTGTAAATAACATACCTTAGAAAGCATCATCAAAATAATTTATCCTTTCTTGAATTCTGGCCTTGTTTTCTTCACCTTCCCTCATAAATTAGGCTTAGATATCCTTTGGTTACCTCAGACACCTATAGATATTCAATATTTTGATGTGTGAACTGAAATGAGAGAGCCTTGCCTCTTATTTATACTCTCCAAGTAGCTTCCTTAAAAATATCTTCTAGGTCAGTTTGCCCACTTTCCTTATTTTAGGGTTAACCCACTTATAATTTCTCCATTAAATTTATTATTTAAAGAAGTCATTTGTATTCACTTTGAATTATAGTACATTCATCACTTTACTTTATTATTTATCTTCTAAAATCTCTTAAACCATTTTGACTACTTTGACCTTTTGGGGCTTCTAGATGACATGTGAGGTTCCTCCAACTTCGTAAGGCCATAACTCTCAAACTGTGAGGAGTTATGTGACATTCCACATACCACCATAAATGGAATGACATGTAAATAGTATTACCTTAAAATATAGAAAAAATCATACCATTATCCATCAAACAAATTTGGGTCCATTACCCAAACCTGGGTTCTCCAACTTCACATGGTCATAACTCTCTAACTATGAGGAGTTATCTGACGTTCTACATACCAGTAGAAATGGAATGACAAGCACTATCCATCTAGGATAGTTTCACTGAAAAATTCACTAACCTTCATCTCATTATTCCACAAATAAGCATGGGTTCTCTAACCATATTTCTAGGATAACTCAATATGCAAAGCATCTTCCCGTGAGGGCTTTCACCATAAGGGGACCACTTTGGAGTTCATTTCTAATTATTATCAACCATGAAAAGAGAATAATGAGCCATCTTTACATCAAACAAACTTGGGTCCATTACCCAAACCTTTGCGCTATCGAGCTTTCTTCAAGGATTGACATCAATGAAAACCAACTTTAATCAACAAATGTAGCATGGAGGAATTGAATTATATACCTTAATTAAGGTTAATCAACTTAAGTATATTATGGTAAAATTATCCTCATTATGTTATAATATAATTACTCATAATTATCATATGAGTAATTTATTGAGTTAGTGTTAAACTACTTCTAAGAGGAAAAAGAGAAAGTAAAGATTTTGGTAATTACTGGGCCATGGGTATTAGGTTAAGAAAAAAAATTATACCCCGTCCCTTAAAAAGGTACTTAGGGGTAGAGTGTGTAACATATGTGTGGATGATATATCTATGCAGATAAATGTAGAAGATATATATGTTTAACAATATTTTTAAGCTAAGCATATGCATAGAAGCATTTTGTTCACTTTATATACTTCTTTCTTAATACATGTATATACGTAAGTGCATTGAGATATCTAAAATGTTAAAATATTTTGGTTTTAATGTTTGTTTTCTATTGACTTTTGTAGGTTGTTGGGGTGACATTCAATCTCAACATCAAGGTTGTATTACCTTTTTATTTAGTTATATTAATTTTCACTATTTATCTCTTGTGCTGAGAACTCTACCCACTTTGTTTTTTGCAATTCTAATGTACATATACTTTATATTGGTTTCCATCCACCTAACCTCCAAACACTTTACATTGCTTCCCGCATATGCTAAACTCCCCATTGAACACTTCACTTATTCACATTGTTTCCCATGTCATATGCTAACCTTCGCATTGAACACCTCACTTATTTACTAAGTTTTATGCAAAATGTTTTCACTACAAATACTTTACCTTGATTCCCACATATGTTAACCTATCGATTGAACATTTCACTTATTTGCTAATGTGGAGTTCTAACAACCCCTCCGTTATGACATCAAATAAGTGAGTACAGTAGTGGTAATTTTTTTATTTTTTTTTAAATCATGAGACAGAACAAGAGTTAAACGACAATAACATATATCAATATTACACATTCTAATCTCATCCACATCACTACACAACAAGGATCAGTTACAACATTATTGTTATTAATATCAACCATATCACATAATATAACAAAGATGTCTACCCGCCCAACCTACTCTACAAGGTTAGGACCTCCAAGACACATAATCAACACTCAAGCCCAAGATTCATCCGATTGATTTTTACCATTTAAGGTCTCAGGACTGGAAACTATTATGAGGAACAAGGAAGTATCTAATTCCCTTAACCAATCCTAGTCTATCAATCAAGCCTAGAATTCAAGGTTTAATAATTTAAAAATAAATCTCTTGTTCAAAGAATCGAACAATTCAACATTTCACAATCTACTTAACACACCATATTGAGCCTAAATATCTACCAGTGACATAACATAATTACAAAAAAAAATTATTGCACCTACTTAAAAATATTTGCGTTGCTCAAACTCAAACCATATTATAGATGTATGTGTTGCATTTCCAAAAATTCAAATAATCATTGCTTAGTTATCATAAGGAATTAAGATCGATGATTTCTCAAACCACAATAATGACAACCGATAAACAAAATATTACAATAATAAACCCATTAATGTTTAATCTAGCACAATTCCTTTACTAAATAATATATTTAATATAGCTAAAGTTTATTTTACTATTTCCATTCGTAAGACCCTAAAGTCTCCTTCCGTAAAAGTTTATTTAAAATATTAATTTTAAAGTCTCTTAAAAATAAGGATGATTTAATTTTTAAGTCTCTTTCAATAAAGTTTATTTAATTACTCCATTAAAATTTTACTCTTGCATATCCTTAAATACTTTTTCTCGTATCCTAAGTATATTAAAATAAGTTTGTTATCATGCCTATAGAAGGGTTCTCTTAAAGGATTTCTAACACAAGGAAATTCACATTTGTATTTAACACATCCTTTGTATACGTCCATCACAAGTTACTACTCAATAACATAGTAAATGTATTTATAAATACGACAATCAATAAACAATGATGTCCTAAAATACTTGTCATAAGGCATCCTTATTACCTCTAAAGTTATTCATTACCACTTTTTAATTCTTTATTTCAATTAACCATGGATAACATACTTCCTATTTAATTAGAATTCTCTTGGAAAAATAATTCAAATACATTAAGTAGTGATTTCTCTTAACCAATTTATGGTAGCACAACGTTACCGTTAACTCGCTAAAATAAATTCATAGCACAGAGTTTAATCCATGTGCATGACGGGTTGGTTAACGCCAGTTAAGATTTAGTTGAATCTTTTAAGTGGAGTTTCTAACGCCCAGTGTGGCAATGAACACACGTTCATAAATAATATTAAATACTCAAAACCCACGAAGATAGCTTGATACAAATAGGGAACGCACACATCACTTTTGTGAAAAGTCAATATAATCAGTAATCAATCAATCCATGGATACCAATGGGATTCCTACGTTTTCAGGATTGCAAAGGATTTTGCAAGGCCAAGCGAAACCCAACCTAGACTTGCAATTAAATTTTACAGTAAGTAATAAATTTCAACACCAACCCTAACTAAAATGATCACAGTGATTCACAAATTTCAGTATCCAGACTGTAATAGATACAACGACAGCGGAAACTTAACTCGGGTCTACTAATAATATTGACAATGAATCAAGTGGAAAAATATGTTTACAAAAAGATTATATATATATATTAAAAAAAACCCTATATAAGTTATATATATATATATATATAAACCAATCGGGTTTTTATTTTCATAGAAAAATGTTCCACAAGATCATATGAATTCTATCCTTTGATTTGCAATAGATTACACAAGATAATATGAAGTTCCAAAATTCGGATTTCACACAAACTTACACCCACCCCACAAAATTTGAATCTTTAATTGAAAAAACGTGACAATGATCCAATAATTTAAGTTCCAAATCTTGCAAATAAAAGCAGTTGCCCTACTGAATTCTAAAATTTGGATGGATAATTAGAATTTCAAAATGACCAATGGAAATTCAAAAACACAGATTGCAATATTTGACAACTACAAATAATTTTTAAAGATTTTCCCAAGTGGAAAAGTAACTACGTAGCGACCATAACGACATTAAAACTTAGGATTTAATAATCATTGCAACGACCCAATAAGTGTTACATCCCAATCCTACAACTCAAAATTCGGTGATCATAACAAATTTCAAATCAAAATACAATAAAATTCAACGACTATAGAACTTCTATCATTTAGATGGTAGCTTGTTTGCAGCAAACAAAAATGTCAATAAAAAGGCAATGACCTTCAAGGAATTATAAAATTCAAATCCGTAAATTGTTTTACATCAACCATATGTAATTAACTTAAAAATGCAATAATAAAAATGATCCTACCATTCTAATTACAGAGTTACAATTTTAATTTCTCAGCAACCAACATAATGAAATCATGATTTTCCAATAATTTGGCAGCGAATGTAAAATCAAGTCCAGAATGCAAGATAACGACAACGATTATAATGCATTCAAAATTTGATTTGCAAAAGATTTTTAAAAACAACCATTCAAAATATCATTTTTAGGATTGAACATGTTACACAATGAACAATGGAACTCTTGGAATTTGGGATGGCAATTTAAAATTGGAAACGAGAGAAAAAAAACATTCCAAATTCCAAGTTTTAAAAATTGAAATGATAGAGAGAAAAAATTGATTTGGATTACTCAAAGACTCATGGAGAATTTGCAAATTTATTTTCAGAATATACAATCGATCCTGCATTGTCTTTCAAAATTCTAATACAATTTAATCACATTACTAATAGAGATCATAATTAAAAATACCGGAACCAAAGAATATGGAGAGTTGACAATGTCCTTCAAATACTTTCCCTCCTCCTGTTCTCACTCTTGCTAATCACTAAAACTTCATTGGTACCTCCCAAACAATGCTAGGGGTACTCTTCTTCCCCCTTAGCCCCCTGAGCCACAAAGGGGCCACACACAAGAAACCAAAAACAATAGTTCCAAGGCTTGTCTCGCAAGGAAGAGCTTCCACTCTTTCTTCAAGCTTGGTATCCCAACTCTCACAAGTAAAACACAAACCACAAAATTTTGGTAGCATAACATTCCCCAGAATAAGTGATACCCATTTCCCTTCTACCACATTTTTTTTTATAGAAAACTCCCCAATGACACATGTCCTCATGCACAATTAATTATCTTTTTAATTAATTTAATTAGGATTATTCACCCACACACTTGCACACTCTCCCCAAGTTGCACAAGTAATTACCATTTTTATTTTATTTAAAAACCCAATTTACCTCACATTCCCCAATGTGTTCCTATTTTCGCTCTTAGTTGTCCCTTTGTTCCCAAATTTCCATTTAATGAGTGTCTAACTAGATCTTAGTTAGAGTTGGATTAGGATTCTTCTTCTAGTTAGGCTAGTGGTAGGTTGACTCAAGGTTATATTCCATGTGTACTCTTATTATCTCACATTATTATTTCTTTTATTTTTAAAAATCCATTTTATTAATTTCATGCACACATGTCCATTTTATCCAACCTTTTAAATTTTATTCCCCTTTTTTCTAGAGTTTGATTATTCTCAAATATTTTAACTTATGTCATAATCCATTTAGTCATTTATTTAAATTTTGACTTAGACTTAGTCTTAGACTTAGGCTTAGACTTTTGTTAGGATTTATAATTAAAAATTTCTTGTTTAATTAATTATTTTATTCTAACAAGGTCTAATCATTTCAATGTTTTCTAGGCCACCTAGATTTATTGACTCAAGTTTTTAATTACACAACATGCCCTTCAAGACTCACCTTCGTGCTCCAAGGGTGCCACTCGCCTTTGACTGGTTTTGGAAGTTTTTTCGACCCTTGGAGTCAATGCTCCATTCAGTCGACCTTGTGAGAGACTAAGGGATTCTAAGGAATAAGGACTCCTCCTTATTGCGCACCCCCTAGAAATATTCGTGAGCGACTGTCTCAGTCAGCCCTCACGACATCATGGACCTCTCAAACTAGGTAATTTTTAACCTATAGTTCAGGCCACGACGAGAGTGCTAGTAGGATGTGATGGAATCTACCACACTTCTCCCTCAATGTCGGGTTTTTGTGCATGGCCCCTTTACTCCTTTTGTGAGTCATATTAGAAAGCATCATCAAGCCTACATCCACTGACAAAAAAAATGTCAATAATCCATATACATAAATCATACTGTAATCAATCATATGTCGCATGTGCATAAAATGAAATACTAAAAAAAAACACAATCCACTCCCTGACTCAATCCGAAGTCCAGGGAAGTCCATTAATGTCATTAACATCCATAACCTGTCATGTGTCATGCACACTTAGGAAACTTGTCAATAGCATATGTTAATACATATACATCAAATTAACAATAAGTCACAATACATCATCATCATCGTATATAACCCATAATCGAATGAAATCATAATATATCATAACCGGATCACTTGCACGCAAGTGTCAAAGAATATGTCAACAAAAGTGTGCTCAATAGAGTGAGATGTTACATACACCCCCTCTTGTTTTAAACTTTGTCTCAAAGTTTGTACAGTATATAAATGAAAGTAAACAAATGTATCATACATATATCTACATATCTAATCTATTAAACAAGTAATGAAATTGTTGACGCATGTCATATGTGTCCTCATAGGTAGCTGAGTGTGGAATATAGTTTTCCCACTAGACCTGGACCTGATCGACTATTCGATGTCGTAGTTGTCGAATGTGATGGTCCATAATGCAGATTGGAACTTCCATGAGAGCACCCTCATCTGACACCTGCAAAAATATCATGTCAATAGCATGTGACAGATAACTAATATAATGCCATAAAACAGATACATTAAATAAATCATGCATACACCTCAAAGAATCGAGAAATTCTAATCGATAAGCCACATGTCCTTTCCTCTCCACAACCTTGAAAGGTCTCACAAACCTAGGAGAGATTTTATCACCTTTTCCAAACTTGATTGAACTTTTATGCGGTTTTACCTACAATAAAACTATGTCGCCAACTTCATAAATGTGATCAACGTGAGGCGCATCAACATAACTCTTTTGTAGATCCTATGCTTCTTTGATCCCGTGTCTTATTGATTGCATCTTATCTTCCATTTCTTGGAATACTTCTAGTCCTACCAAGATTTTATCCTCAATTCCATCCCAACTCAACGACATACGACATGGTCGCCCATAAAGAAACTCAAACGGTGCCATCTTAACCGTGCTCTAGTATCTGTTGTTGTATGAAAAATGTACTAATGGAAAGAAGTCCTACCAATGTTTTTTTTGGTCCATTACATACATACGCAACATATCTTCCAAAATATGGTTCATTCTCTCTGTTTGTCCATCTGTCTCAGAGTTATATGTTGTACTAAAGTTCATTTTCATTCCCAAAACCTCTTGGAAATTGGTCCAAAATCGTCCTATAAACATCAATCCTTGATCGAATATGATCCTTCTTGGTACACCATGTAACCTCACAATCTCACTGACAAATACTCTAGCTATACCTGGAACTTGATACGTCGTAGGCACTGAAATAAATTGTCCACTCTTTGTCAGAGTGTCAACTACCACAAAAATCAAATCGTGTATCCTTGTCGTCAGCGGAAATCCAACAATAAAATCCATCGAAATGATCTCCCATTTAGATTCATGAATAGAGTGTGGTTGTAACAATATTTTCGGATGTCTATGTTCAGCCTTCACTTGCTGACATTCTAGACATCTCTCCACGTAACTTAGTGTGTATTTTTTCATTCCTTTCCATAAGAATAAAGAATTAAGTTTTGCCTTCATCTTCATGACTCCTAGATGATTCATGTACACCACTCGATGAGCTTCACTTAAGACAAACTTCTTAATTAGTTGTTAGGCGGTACTTAAATTCTACTGTTAAATCTCAACAATTTTTCATTTTCCAATGAATACCCTTCAAACTTCAGTACCATCATGGTATCTTATCCAATTTTATCCTTGACATCTTGTACCAATCATTGTCTATCTGTAAAGTTGGAATATTTTATCAAAGATTTGTCTTAATAGGTATTACCAAGAATATGTGTGGTCTCTGAATCAACACACCTGCCACTCTATTCACCATTCCTTTAATGTAAAGTAATCTCAAATTCATGTTCTCTAAGTAGTTCCGACCAATGCCTCTATCATGCCTTCAAGTCACTTTGAGTAAATATATGCTGAAATCCACAATGATCTGTCTTTAATTCAAATTTTCATCCAATCAGATAATGTCTCCATACTCTCAAGGCATATACAATTTCTAATAACTCCAATTCATGGGTTGCATAGTTTTCCTCATGCTTTCTCATTTTCCTTGAAATGTAAGCAATCACTTGACCTTCTTGCATCAAAACTCTACCTAACGCTTCCTTGAATGAATCTGTGAATACCAAGAATTCCTTGTCCATGTCGGGGACCTTCAATATCAGTGTTGTCATTAATAATTCCTTAAGCTTTTGAAATTATTCCGCACAATTCTATGTCCAAACGAACTTCATGTTTTTCTTCTTCAATTTTGTGATTGGATTCGGTATCTTCGAAAAACCCTCGAAGAATCGTCTGTAATATCCTTCTAAGTCCATAAATATACATACTTGTTGTACGTTTTTTGGTGTTGGACATTCCATAATGACCTCTAATTTCACTGGATCCACAATGATACCTTCACTAGGTATGATATGTCCCAAGTAGTGAATCTTCCATTGGTAAAAGGAAAATTTTGATAGCTTCTCGTACAATTTGTTTTCTCGTAGACATTGTAGGACAAATATTAAGTGTTCATCACACTCTTCTTTCATCTAAGAATAAATCGATATGTTATGAATAAATACTTGAACAAACTTGTCCAAGTATTCGCGGAACACCCCATTCATCAAACTCGTGAATACCCCCGGGGCATTCGTTAATCCAAATGGTAAAACTGTGAACTCATAGTGTATGAATATCGTCTTAAAAGTGGTATTAGGGATATATTCCTCTTTGATCTGTAACGGATGATACCTCGATCTCAAGTCGATATTTGAAAATACCATCTCTCCCTTCATCTGGTCAAACAAATAATCAATTCTTGGAAAAAGATACTACTTTTTAATCGTAGATTTGTTCAATTGACGGTAGTCAATAAAAAAGTCTCCATAATCCATCCTTCTTTTTCAAAAAAATAATTGGCTCACCCCACAACGAAACACTTGGACATATAAGTCCCAAATTCAACAACTCCTTTAATTTCATTTTCAATTCCTGCAATTCAGGTGTTGAAATCTAGTAAGGCATCCTCGCTATCGGTTCAGTTCTAGATTTCAAGTCTATTGTAAACTTCAATACTCTTTTGAACGGTAAAATTGGAAACTCTTTTGGAAATACTCCACAAACCCTTGTACTACAGGAAGGATTTCTAATCCTTCATCCTCACCCTTTTTTTTTTAGCACTAAGATTGCATATAGCTTGCATCCCTTGCGCATACTCTTTTGTAGTTGTAGGGAAGAAATAAACCTCAGAGACATATGTTGGTTTCTTCCTACAATAATTATACTCTTCCCCAAATCATATTTCAAACTTAATTGTTTCATCTTGCATTCAAGTATTGCATCATTCCATTATAGCCAGTCCATACCAATCACTATGTCATAATATCCTAAGATCATGACATAAATATATACATTCGTTACAAAATATCCCAAGTTAATTCTACAATCTGTAACCTTTCCTCCAACTTTATATTTGGCACTCGATGCCATTTCTACGTATATGAAATCGTCATGTTCGACTTCCTTTACCTTAATTCTCTTTAGCGTGGCACTAGAGATAAATCTCTCTGTGGCACCTGGATCTATCAAAATACTAAAATTTTATTCGGCGATTGTACCTAATGTCTCGAGCACAGTGGAATGGTACTCGTCCTAGAAGTTGTTCACCACTACATGTATCTTGTGGGACTTGCCAAAATCTCCAACTGTAGTGGGTCCTGATGATGCGACTTCTCTGGAATTCTCAATCAAACAATCTCGCTAGTAATGTGTCTCTCCACACATCCAACATCCAGTCTTCAGTCCAGTGCTCCTAGTCCCTAAAGTAGAAGTTGTTGGCCTCGAAATTTGTGATCCTGGTATGTTCTATTGAACATGCCTAAAATGTTGTTGTTGTTGCGTACTTCGTTGTTGATACTATTGTGGTCCTATTCTAAGGAGCATGTTGTCTTGGTGTCAAGAACATAGGTCATTTGGGTGTATATCGATGCCCAAAAGTCTATCTAGACGGTTTCTGATGTTGTTTCACTCTTGATATTGTTTGTCTAGTTGGTATAGAAGGATTCCTTCCCTGACCCCCATTTTTCAATCCTTCCTCAACTATAAGGGCCTTCTGAACTGCATCATGCAACATCTGAGCCATTATGATCCTCACTTTCACACGAATTTTGAAGTTAAAATCGAACACAAAATTGTTGACCTGTAACTTCTCCATGTTCATATATGGAGCATACCTACGTAGCTCCATGAATCTGGCCTCATACTCCGACACCGTATGACTACTCTATCGTAAGGTGTTGAACTCATTAAACAATCGATCAATGAATTCCTCCTAAAAATACCTCTCCCATAACCATTCCTCGAATAGTTCCCATGACACGTCTTCAACGACTATGTTTAGTTGAGGTAGGAGTGTCTTCCACCAAAGTAGAGAACTCCCTTTCAATTGGAAGACCGCCATGTGAAACTTCATGTTGGAGGTGTAATCACGAAGTGCGAAGCACATCACTATGTTCTCCAACCATGCCTCAGCAGCTAAGTCATCTGGGGCACCCCAAAACTCGGGAAACTTCACCTTCTCGAGTTCTCTATGTATATTACCACTACCAACTAGTGCACGTCATGAACCCTCATTGGGCACAGACGCTCTACCCTCATCTCGATCTAGGTAGTTGATCAATTCCTCTGACATCCTTTGGAAGGATCTCACCATACCTACCACATCTCCCACAACAACCTACTTGTGCTCAGTAGTATGTTCATCTCCCTAGGGGTTAGACCCCTCTGGTGTGGATACTATTGGAGGTGTCACACCTCTTCCTCCAACACCACGTCATCTACTTCTCCTTCATCCTTTAACCATGCATACCTTCATGGGAAAATTTAAAAATTAAATAGGGATACATTCTTAATCATTTATTTAACACAGTGGAAGGTGTAATGGTCCAATGTCGCAAGGTTGAACCCGCTCTGACACCATATGTAACGACCCCTCTATTACGACATCAAATAAGTGAGTACCATAATGGTATTTTGTATTTTAAATCATCAAACAAAACAAGAGTTAAATGACAATAACATATATCAATATTACACATTCTAATCTCATCCACATCACTACACAACAAGGATCAATTACAACATTATTGTTACTAATATCAACAATATCACATAAGATAACAAAGACGTCTACCCTCCCAACCTACCGTGCAAGGTTAGGACCTCCAAGTCACATAATCAACGCTCAAGTCCAGGATTCGTCCGATTTATTTTGATCATTTAAGGTTTCAGGATTGGTGACTATTCCGAGGAACAAGGAAGTATCTATTTCCTTTAACCAATCCTAGTCTATCAATCAAGCCTAGAATTCAAGGTTTAATAATTTAAAAATAAATCTCATGTTCAAAGAATCGAACAATTCATTATTTCACAAACTACTTAACACACCATACTGAGTCTAAATATTTATCGGTGACATAACATAATTGAAAGAAAAAATCATCGCACATACTTAAAAAGATTTGCGCAATTCGAACTCAAACCAGATTATAGGCGTAGGTGTTGCATTTTCAAAAAATTCAAATAATCATTACTTAATTACCATCATGAATTAAGATCTATAATTTCTCAAGCCACAATAATGACAACTGATAAACAAAAGATTACAATAATAAACCCATTAATGTTTAATCTAGCACAATTCCTTTACTAAATAATTTATTTATTATAGCTAACATTTATTTTACTATTTCCATTCGTAAGACCGTAAAGTCTCCTTCCGTAAAAGTTTATTTAAAATATTAATTTTTAAGTCTCTTAAAAATAAGGATTATTTAATTTTTAAGTCTCTTTCAATAAATTTTATTTAATTAGTCCGTTAAAATTTTACTCTAGCACATCCTTAATTTTTTTTTCTCATATCCTAAGTATATGAAAATAAGTTTGTTATCATGCCTATAGAAGGGTCCTCTTAAAGGATTTCTAACACAAGGAAATTCGCATTTGTATTTAACACATCCTTTATATACTCTCATCGTAAGTTACTACTCAATAACATAGTAAATGTATTTATAAATAGGACAATCAATAAACATTGATGTCCTAAAATACTTGTCATAAGGGATTCGTATTACCTCTAACGTTATTCATTACCACTTTTTAATTCTTTATTTAAATTAACCATGGATAACATACTTCCAATTTAATTAGAATTCTCTTGGCGAAATAATTCGAATACATTAAATACTAATTTCTCTTTACCAATTTATGGTAGCACAATGTTACCATTAACTCGCTAAAATAAATGCACAGCACATAGTTTAATCCATACGCATGACTGGTTGGTTAACGCCAGTTAGGCTTCAGTTGAATATTTTAAGTGGAGTTTCTAATGCCCAGTGGGAGTGCAATGAACACACGTTCATAAATAATATTAAATACTCAAAACCCACAAAGATAGCTTGATACAGATAGGGAACGAACACATCATTTTTGTGACAAATCAATAAATATCAATAATCAATCAATCTACGGAGACCAATGGGATTCCTACAGTTTTGATATTGCAAAGGATTTTCTAAGGCCAAGCAAAACCCAACCCAGAGTTGCAATTAAATTTTACAATGACTAATGGATTTCAACTGAAACCTTGACTAAAATAATCACAACGATTCACTGATTTCATTATCCATATTGTAATAGATACATCGACAACGAAAACTTAAATCGGGTCTTATAATTAGATTGACATCAAATCAAGTGGAACAATATGTTTATGGAAATATTATATATATATATATATATATA
>JZKD02S0633092.1:797009-816360 GCA_000966675.3 Picea glauca | reverse complement strand
CCACATATGTAAACCTCCACATTCAACATTTCACTTATTTACTAAATTTTATTCTGCATTGAACACTTTACCTTTTTTCTTATTTTTACAAAGTTTTATGCAAATTGTTTTCACTACAAACACTATACATTTATTCCCACATATGCTAACCTCCCCATTGAACATTTCACCTATTTACTAATGCAGAGTGCAATGTGTGTGTGTGTGTGTGTGTGTGTGTGTGTGTGTGTGTGTGTGTGTGGCAGAGCATATAGATATGGTCACAGCAAAAGGCTCTGCACAACTTGAAAAATGGATAAGTAAAATATTAAAACTAAAATTATTGTTATTAATCAAGAATATTTTTTAAGTTAAATATATGCATAAAAGCATTTTGTCGACTTTATATATTTAGTTTTTATAACAAACATTGTTACTTAAAATAAATTGAACTCAACAATATATTTTAAGTTAAACATGTGCATAATAGCATTTTGTTCACTTTATATACATATTTTTTTTTATAATAAACATTGTTACTTAAAATAAATTCAAGTGAACAATATTTTTTGAAGTTAAACATGTGCATAAAAAGCATTATGTTCACTTTATATACTTATTTTTTATAATAAACATTGTTACTTAAAATAAATTGAACTAAGTATCGAGAGTTAGTGGTGGAATCTTAGCAAATGAACCTGTCATAAATGACTAGGTTATCATTCAAATTACATTGCTTCCCACATATGATAATGTCCCCATTGAACACTTCACTTATTTACATTGTTTTCTGCATATGTTAACCTCTCCATTCAACACTTCACTTATTTAATAAGTTTTAATCCACATTGAACACTTTACCTTCTTCTTTTTTTAATTTTCACAAAGTTTTATGCTAAATGGATTTATTGCAAACAATTTACATTATTACCACATATGCTAACCTTCCCATTGAACATTTCACTTATTTACTATGTTTTATTCCACATTGAACACTTTACCTTTTCACTTATTTTTACAAAGTTTATGCTAAATGTTCTTACTTGTTTTTACTTTATTCTTATCATTGTCTTCTTTGCATAGACAATAATTCTATTCTTCTTTATTATATGAATTATCTTTAGGAAAATACCATTCATTGTCTATGCACCACGGAAAGAATTTTATTTAAAATTTGCAGAAGTGTTGATATTACAAGAAGGAACCTCTCGTGCTAGTCACACATGTACTGGCTCTTTCCATGCAACAACACCAATGAAATTCTTGTATAAATTATTCTGCCAATGCACTATTCTTCAAAAATTTCTTAGCAAAAAGTTTTTTTTACTTACCCACTTTTCACATTGCACGAAGTCTTTTTCCATTGCGATAGCCTCGGGCTCTATGCATCTATATCCTCCACATGTTCTCACTCCACACATGTATATCTACTACACAACCAAGACTTGACTACCTTTATTTTCAACCCTTGTGCGCACAATTCATCATTGATACTCACACAGTTTCCACTTCCAAAATTTGACATTTCCAATGGTTTCACACCAATGATTCTAACAAGCCAAGTAATTTACACAATAACCAAGTCATTTGTGGCACCTTGGTTTGCTTTGATTTGGAAAAAAAATGGAAGTTATTTACCACTTGTGCAAAGTAAATGCCATGCTTTTCTATGACATGCTTAATGGTTTATATTTATGGTTCACTGTATTCTGTAAGTAAATTACATGTGGAAACAACATTGTAGTAAATGTGACAAATCCAATTTGTATTTAATTAATTGTACCTCGATATCTCTGCTACCATCGTATCTATGCACTCAACACAACCATACTTGTCGCAGTTCATGCCCTCTGCAAACACAATAGTTTTGCAGCACAAATTTTGACAAGCCATGTAATTTGCACTATAATTGAAGCACTTATGGTAGGATGATTTGCTACGATTTACCAAGAAAGAGTAGTGTTTAGGAATCATACGAAGTAAGTTTCCTTCTTTTCTATGACCTAGATAATGGTTTCTATTAATGATTATGCATGTTTCAAGCATAGTTCATATGTGTGGAAAGGACTTTCTAGTGAATATGCATGATGTAGTTAGATTTAAATCAATTGGAACTTGCTAAGATACTATTCATAAGGTTCACCTATACCAAAGTTCATTGAAAAATTAGTAGTATGAAAAATATAAGAAGGAAATAACCTTTTGCAGTGATTCTATCAACTCACTAGCTAGACAAGGCAATAACTTCCTTTGGTCTGCCTCGTACTAGTGGTTCTTGAACAATCTTCCATAATAAAATAAAAACTATAGACTCTGTACCATAGGCCTGGTCAATGTTGGTTGTATTCCTAAAGTCTTTGAGTTCAAATAACTTGTAACCTGGTGTGCTTGAAGGTTCGATTCAAGTACAAGAATGATTAGAGTAACAACAACAAAAAAACAGTCATGGCATCCTTACTTCGAAGATGTTCAAGAAAATGCTCCATTTTCCATATGGAAATAAAAATCTTCAACTCATTGATGTAGATGCCTTAATGGCTTCTCATGCAAGTGGTTCCAATGTATTGGGATACTTTCTACTACCCTCCACAAACATGCAGACCAACCTTTCAACAATTGATATCACCTTGCTACAATAACCATACTAGGACTTTTCATGGTTATTCACACATGTGGTTGGGCACGATTCGACTTCACACATACCTAGGTCAACTCTATATGCATTGTAATTTTCCTTTTGGAAGGATTCCATGTTTGATTAGGAATATTTCAAATCAAATGATATTTGTTTTCAATTAAGTAACTACTTTAGCACTCAAATATTTTTCATGGCCGCATATTTTGTATTTTCAATTGTCTTTTACAATTTCTTTGGCGATATCCCTATCAAAGTGATTGTAAATACACACAATGAGCTAGTTCATTTCTAGCACATGTTGTTATGCAAACATAAAGCACCATTCAATTTTTACATTGTTCAATATAAGTTTGTTAGAGAGTTCATAATCATCTTGGTTGGAGAAGATCCCAAGAGAATAACCTAGGAAGCTAAGGATTTTCTTAAGGGAAAAAGGCATTTTCATTCAAGAGAAAACCCATAATTACATTTTCTTGTATGGTTGTCAAGAAAACCCGCTTCTACTCCCTATATTATTTTTTGATAGAGATTTACCACCAATATAAATCTTGGTGTAATCTATTTGACAGAAAGAGGGAAAAAAATATTACATTACCTCTTCGAGTTGGGGACACAATGGTCAGGAATTTAATGCATCTAAAAGAAATGTCAGAGACACTTAATCTGTTTAATATAAAAGAATCACAACCCCTAGGGGGTTTTTATCCTAAGGGCCTATTCTCACAACATTTAGCATCGATAAGGTACAACAACCTTTTTACAATATTTGATGAAGAAACCGGTGAGAATCCGTCAAAAAAAGACAATAATGCATGCAACGATGGCTTGTTGATAGAAATAAGTTCAAATACCATAATCTAGGGGAAAATGACAAAGGGGTGGAAGAAATACTAATGTCTAGACTTCTTCCAATCACCATCCACCTAAGACATCCTCATCTACGAAAAGAACAAAACAATAGAAGGTAAACAAATAAGAGAGTAATCATGGGTCTGTCAGAGTTGATGATGGAGAGAAACCACCTCATGTGAATATTGAAAAGGCACATACAATGTCCCAATAGAAAATAAAATGAAACCCAAATAGTTACGATTCGCAAGATACAGGAACTCCAGGAAATCTTGAAGATATGGAAATCAAGATTACAAAGTGTAGATTTTAACCTTGTACAATGATTTACTACAAAAATATTTTCAGTAAAAGAATAGAAAAGATACCATGGAAAATACACACATTACACAAAGATTTTTCCCCTGGAAACCCAAACCGAGAAAACCAACATATTCTATACTCCTTCACATCATACATTGTTTACAATACAATATACATATAGGATCCAGTCGCATCCAAAACCCAAACCCAATGACCTGGATTAGTCAACAACCCTAATTCCTTAACCAGAAATGGAAAACCATTGGAAAACAACCATGTGTCGAAAATTCGCCCAACAATGGACATGAAAATCGAGGCAACACAAAAAATGAGGCTAAAAAGATGACACATTTCCTGAGGAAAAAAAACACTTTCTCAATCATGCAAAGAATATAACACATACCCAACACAAAGATATCGGAATGGGTATCCAGGAGAATTGTTGAAATCCAAGAAATTACACAGGACCTCACAACAAAGGAACTCATGTTCTTTGACAACTAGTCCTTAACATTGCACAATACCCAATACAAGAGGCACGAAAATAAGTTGCATATAGATAGGGTTAGTGTCAAACAAAAAAAGGTAGTCTAGAAATTAAGGTCAATAGTCAACGTGTTAGGAGTTGCACCATTTGAACTCATGTGACTACATCATTGTATAGGAAATGCTCTTGCAGATTCAATTTTAGATCAAGAGTTGCAAACCATTAAATTGAAGAAAAGAATAAGTGAACTTGAGGAGGCACTCAATCCCAAGCCACTCTTTGCAAAACCACTGGCCTCACTTTTAGCATAAATGACTCCTCCAAGTACTCCATGAACCTCAAATCCAATCAAGAAATACCTTCAATTGTTGAATGGATTCAAACTCTATATTGTTGATAATCGTTATCACAAGAAAATTTCTCACTAGAAATACAGATAATGGTTGAAGAAAAGATCAACACATACACAACATACTTCCAACATTTATAGAACCTATTTTTTCAAGATGTAAAAACTATATAAAAAGACCCATGAATTTTTTTGCATCCACACCAAAGTCAATGAGTGCACATTCGTGCAAGTAAACAAAGCATGTCATGCACACTCTGTGCATCTTGCATGGATGTGAAAACAACACATTTATGAATTTGGTCAAGCCTCAACCACTTCCAGGAAAAAGTCAACCAAGACAAGAGCCCAAGATCGACTCAAAATATATCCTTGGGATAACTAAAAGGATGGGATGTACCTATAAAGGTCTCCCATTCACACTTGGAACATGTTACGAAATATATTTCGATGGTCCTATAAATACATGGCCATTGTATGCTAAAAATGAAGGAATTCATTGTATTGTTATACTTCTCATTTTCTCTTAGAGAAGCCATCTATTATCTTGAGAGCTATTTAAGCAATCATAGCATTTGGTAAGCTTCTCACCTCTTGAGAAACTTGGCCAAGAAGTTCTTCACCATTGTTAGATAGGAGAGTAAAGATCTATTTTTTGGGGGACTCGAGAGCTCTCCCAAGGAGGAATAGGGGATCCATAGTCCCACTTTTCCCCTTTGGTGTTCTCAATGCAAAGATCAATTCCATTTGGGTAGTTATCTCTTGTGTCAATTCCATGCATCTCTTAGAATTTTCATGTGCTTAGTTTGTTTTCATTTCTTAGTTGTTTGCTTTGTTATTTATTATCTTTTGGTTTCACTAATATTCTAATCATTAATGTGAGGTCTTGCTGGTCCAACAAGGCAGCTAAAGGACTCATTTTTTATCACCCAAGTGAAAAAAGGACCCAACAGGTTGGAAACCATACTGGGGATTGGGATCAAATTCCTCCCCTTTTTGACCTCTATAGCTTGTATCCTCACTCTTTTGTGTGTGCAGGGACCAAAACCAACCTACCCTAGTCCTTAAAATTTGTAATAATCCTCCTAGTTGGGAGAATTAAGTTGAAATTTTCATTCTCATCATGTACCTGCATCTACTTGGGTATCTAAGAAACATACGTGCAAAGGTGCACCATTTCTGCTCTGTTTTCTATGCTAAACTTGCACATAATTGTGTGAATGTTTTACCAAAAAACCCATGCAAACTGCACAATTGTTGGGCCCAAACCCATGTAGACCCACGCGACTATAAGGCCCAAACCTGCACAGACCCACGTGACTATGCAATTTTTTTTTTTGGACATTTCCTGCACTTTGTAAAGCAACAATAATTACACGTAGAATTGTTTCTTGCATTAGAAAATAACTAACCTAGGCACTTAAAGGGGTAAAAAGAACCATAAGATCTTTCCTTTTTGCTGCCACATGGATGACCTATTATAGCATTTGAAATCTTCATTTAAGTTTTTTCTTTCACAATCATCAATTAATCAGGACTAGGAGGTGATTTTTATATCCTTGAGTATGCTCTTTCCTTTTCACCTTTGAGTGATCTGGGGGAATCATAAAAATGTTTTCTTAATAAATATTCATCTCCCTTTAAAAAAACAATGATTTTAGGAGATGCCAAGACCTCTTAGTTTTCTTCTTTTTGCAACTAAATTGATCATTTTAGGAGAGGCCAATACCTCTTAGTTTTATTCTTGAAATATAATCTTAAAGTTTTGTAAGGGCCCATACATGTCCACACGTGCACGGTCTTATGATAGGTTCAAGTTTTCTAGAGAAAACAACCTAGGAATTTTAAAGGATTTGAAAAGGCCCATACATTCCCACATGTCTACAATCTAGGAATATTTTCAAAGCTTTCTTAGATTAGATAGCATTCTAGGAATATTAAAATCTCAAGAGTAAGGACCCACATGTCCACCATACTATTTACCTAGAGTTTTTTCAATTTTGCAAGGATTATTTTTTAAATTTAGTAAGTTAGAGATAAAACAAGATTTGTAAAGGACCAAGCGATGTCCATATGTTAAAATTTTGATCACTAACTTATTGAAAATCATTGCACACTATCACTTCTTGCACATAGTTCTCACCACATACTCAAAAGGTTTTTTATTAGACACTTGAAACTGTAGTATGATCTTCTCATTGTTCCCATAAGTGATATGGGAGGATCAAAAGGGTTTCATTTTTCTAGTAGAAATATTTTTCTCACACCTTTTTAATCAACGAGGTTGTCCCATGACCCCAACCTCACAACCCATTTCAAATCCTAAAATAAACCACCAAACAATACATCTTTAACCTCCATAGGAAGAGAAAAAAACAAAATTGTAGTCTAATTTACAATTTTGGGGATAGGCATACAAATAACTCCCCACTATCATTTCTCATTGAAACTTAGAAGTTGTGAAATAAGATTCCAAAACAATATAAATCAAGCATTCCTACACCATAAGGCATGGAGATACTCGTGAATAGATGAAGGCCGAGGTTTGGTTGTTCTGTGCCTTCCTTCTTGGGTCACCCAACCCTTGGAAAACATCCAACCCATGAACCAATTCTTAGGCCGAAAATCTAAATGTCATGCTTAGTGGCCAAATCTATATTTTTATCTACCTAGGTGGTGGTTGTGGGTTGTGTTATTGCAAAAACTGTAGGTTGGGAAAATCCTAACCCAACCCACAAGATGATGACAACTAGGAGAATACCTACCCATTTTTACCTAGCATAGGGGTGGGGGGTTATATTAGAGAAAACATAGCATATGTGTTATAGTAGAGAAAACATGGTTATATTATAGAAAACATAACATATGTGTTATATTAGAGAAAACATAATATTTTTTCTCTAATATAACACATATCTTATGTTTTCTCTAATATAACCCCCCACCCCCACCCTAGTGGTCAATAGTTGCCAAGAATTTTGAGCACGTGTGGATGAGTGTTTGTACCTTCCTGAAACACAAGAAAAGACAAATGTACAAGCTATATGTTAAGTGAAAAATAAATTCAGTCTTGTTTCCCCTATTTGTAGCAGTCAATCGAGATATATATCAACAAGAAATAAATAATAAAGCTTCTAGATAAGATGCTTAGAGTCACGTAAATAATGCAAGAGATAAGCTAGCTAAACACTACTATAAATCTAGTATAAAAGCACAATACTATAGCAATGAAACAAGGTTGTAAGAAAAAAGTAATGCAGAGATATTATTCATCCTTATGGATGTAGTAAACAAGTTGTTACAACAGAAAAATCAGCCACCAAAAATCACAAGTAATCCACCCAAAAGATGGGATGAGACTAGTAGATGGAGGGGTAAATTATTAGAAACTTTTGACGGTCAAAAAGTGAGTTATAAACCAGTAAAAAAATGATTTTTTGTAGCCCTAATGTCTGTATATTTTAATGATTTATATCTCTAAGAAGACCAAGCCAATCAATATGCCCTAGTGGCCTTGACAAGCTCTTATCAAGCTCTTGAACAAGATCAATATCTCACTAAATCACGTTTACCAAGGAAAAAAAATTATTTATCCAATGCAAACTTCAGATTAGTTCCTTTAAAATATGGGCCAATGGAGTCTTATAAGTGTGAGTTAGAACAAAAAAATCACTAGGGGTGTAAATCCTCTTACTCCCTAGGGTATGCCAATCAAACTAGGGTAAATCTAGGAGGGTGTACACACTCATACTTCTCCCAGCAACCTTTTCCAAAAATGAATTATAAACTTATCAAATTAGATGAATTTTAATTGAGGGTGTATACAACATACTCCTCCTAGGGTTTCAACCAACAATGACCAAGAACAAGCAAGAAAGAACTAACAAATGCAGAGTTTCCTTACCAATTCCAAGAGAAAGAGAGATCAAACCCTAGTTCACCAAGAAAATTACCATCCAAGAGAAAGAACATAAGCCTTCAATAAGGTCACACCACTTTATCTCAATCATTCACCAATAAATATCACCAAGAAGCATTTTCACAAGAGAGAGATACCAAAAATTCCCAAGAGGGCGCAAATTTCAACTAATAAGTCTTCTCACAATGGGAGAGCTATGATCAAAATGAATTAGAGATTATCTATATTTATACAAATCCTCTAAAACATAGTTTGTCCACATAACTTAGGGTAAACTACAAAGTAAGGGGACAATAGCCCTTACTTTTCCCATTTACAATTTAAAATCTGATTTTGCACAATAAAACCCCTATAAAAAGCATGACATCGCCCCTTTAGGGAAACGTTTTGGCATCTTTAGCAAGTCATTGAGGTTGTGGATGAAATGTTGAGCCTCCAAAGTCCTTCTTCCAAGGTACTAGCGCCTTTTTCAACAATTCAAGGTGTCCTCCCTTATCCCAAAGTGCCAAGTTTCAACATCACCACCAAACCCTAAACCGTGCATGACGTCAAGCCATCAAAGTATGATGTTTGGCCCCAAGAGTAAGTTGTTGGGATAGTAAGAGGTTGGGTTAGGTATTCCATGGTGTCATCTTGGTGGTATAACCCTAAATTTCACCATACATTCATACCTAACATCACGCCCTCTTACTTGCCATTTTTTCCAAGCCATCACTCAGAGCAGCTCTTCTTAAAAACAATATTTTTGAAGATGTACGCACCCTACACCATTACTTCCCACATACACACATTTTCTGCAACAATAAATCTCATGTACGTATGCTAGCTGCACCATTATAGCCTGTGTATACTCACAAAAGTTGTAAAAAATAAAAAGTTGAAAGGAATTCGTTGAGATTACAAGCTATTGGGTAGTTTCCCAACTATCCCACTGCCTATAGCCCGTCACCCAACCGAATAACCATCCTTTTGTCATATAAAAGGAGGTTTTGGGGTCTCATTCCAAATATAAGAATAAGAACAGTGAAACTCTGCCCATTTCACTTCCCCCCCTTTCCCCAAGAATTTGCAGCCACATTGTGAGTTTTGAGCCAGAATTCCCTATTCTTACCTTTTTCCTCATTCATAAGCTTATGTCATTTCCATAGAAAGAATTTTGAGAGGAGAAAGATACGTGGAACCAGTTGGAGCTTGGTGAAGAGGATCCCAGACCAGGTTCGAGGAGCAGTCGTCAATCTCATTTGTAAGTGACTTTGTGAGATTAATATAAAGAAGTACTTTTTTGGTCCCGCCATATGATGTGTTCAATATTTATGTTTGATTTACATTTTATTATGACATATAACCCACTAATTCATATATAATATGCATGCTCATAGTTTCTTTTTTTTCTTTTGGTGAATGCAAGTCGGCCTTGGGAGGATATTTGTAGTCGAGAAACAACCGAATGAAAAAGGATCGACATCGGACACAGAATTTAAGGTAGAGTTATCGGATCCTTATACTTTCTATTTTATGCATGAATGTGGGGTATTGTCGGGGAAGTTGTTAGAAGTAGGAGACATTAGACAGTTATCTCTGCCTGCACCTTGAACCCTAGTGTAGTCCATAAGGGGGTTTTCCCACTATAGCAGAATTGGCGACTATACTGGGGAAGCCTTTAGGGTTTTTAGGGGATATCGTTTTGGGTGTTTTAATTGGTTTTGATTACATTTTTGAGTTTTCTGTAAGTTTATGTGTCTATGAGGGATTTTGGTCTACCATACTAGTAATCCCTACCTTTTCATCCTTGACTGTTAGTTTTCTTTCTGAGAAATTATAGAGGTGTACGTGGCCTGCAGTGGGTTTGCATGCGTACATATGTGCCCTACCTTTGGACAGCCTGCGTACATCCGTAGGCTACTTAAGTGTCAGTGGCATGTCTGTGTCAATAAATTCTTTATTCAAGAAGAGGAAGTCAACCTCTTCCCTGAATGAAGTCATACTTCTCAGGGGTTTTCTTGATCTAGTTCTGGTCTCTGTTGTTACAGTCTTTAGCCCGGGTTTGACGTCAGTTAGATTATTTCTTTATCAAGATTTCTTGTGTTTTTTTAGTAAGGGTTTCAGAAGAGTTAGTAAGTCTTTTTTGATCAACTTGTTTAGTATTGTCAGTGACTCCCTGCGATCCGCAGTAGACCTGAAGTCAATTTTTGGTCTTGTCTTGTCTTCACTTTTTCCCTTTCACTTGCTTTAGAAGAAAAGAAAAAAAAATTCTTTCAAGTTTCTTATTTTGAAGCATAATATATATATATATATATATATATATATATATATATATATATATATATATATATATATATATATATATATATATATATATATATATATATTTTTGTTTGTTTTGTGGTGTTGTGAGTTTTTTTTTTCTATGTTGAGAGAGAGTGTTTTTTTTTTTTTTTTACTGAATTCTTAGAACACTTAAGTAGCTCGTAGTCGAGCGAAATCTTGTTTTAGGTTTTTCTTTTAAAAGATCTTAGAAAAAGTAGTTACGAAAAGTTGGTTAAAGTGTAAATTTGCAAATCTTTATTTGTCAAAAAGAAGTAGTTTGTTTTCAGTTTCATTTAATGCTCTTCTCTTTCGTCTCTTAAAATACACACTAGTTTCATTTATGTTTCCTTGAATTTAAGACAAACCACTTAAAACTAATGCTTAATTAAAATTTATTAGACTTTATGTTTGTAGGGTCCATCAACTAGTCTAGGCTAGAGCCTTGATTTAGGTTAGAAAGGAAACTCTTCAAGGCTATAAAACAAACATACGAGTATGTTCTAAGGAGTTTAAAAAGTCTAGTAAACGTGGAAGTTATCCAGTACCCCCCTCTAACATAGGGGCTAAACACAAGGTCGCGTGCGGAAATTTAGCGGAGATAACCCCTCCAAATTCGGACCAAGCATAGTGGGGAACGCATATAGAGGACTTGTCTTGAGATTTTGTTGATTGCATTTTCCACGGATCTTTGCCGATCTTGAATCTATTTGAGGTCCTCAGTAATCTTCTGAAACACTTGATTTCGATACCCTCGATAGGTTTCGGGCTTGATACCCTACTCATTGCAGTCCAGTCGACTGTCGACTGTACCTGCCTGGTGACTATTCGCACGATGGCAACCTAGTTGCCCTTATTTTAGTGACTTACATAGGTGATTGTGGGGGTATACCAAGGCACCTAGGACAGACATCGGGACACACTTTGCAGAGTATACCTGGAGGGTGCTTCCATGTTAAATTTTCACTTGCACTGGTAAGTTGTTCTAGTGTTGGCTGGTGTAATTGTTCTTTCAACTAGGTAGTGGTTTGATTTCTTTATCTCATAGGAACTCTTTCTAGTGTGTGTTGGTTTTCAATGTTAGTAAAATACCTAGTGTGTTGTTGATATTCTCACAAAGTGGAAGATCAAGAGCTTTATCAATTGTGAAGGCTTTAGGGCCTGACGTTGGTTGAATTGGAGCCACCCCCGCCACCATGAAGGCGAAGACTTGACCAACAAGGGTCATTTGAGGCGACAGGGCCACAAGAAACTGTACCCGAGCCATCCCCGAGAGAATAAATCTTGCATTCGGAGGAGCCTACTATTTCTAACCTTGGAGCAAAATCTCTTAGACATTATAACCCTCTGATGACTGACTTGTCGATGCCAGTTTTGATACAAATTTTCCCCCCAAGTATAAATCATCACGAGCACCAGATAGTTTTACAAGCAGTGATGAAAGAAAACGTTGCTACTTCGTCAAGGAGTCCTCACACTCCCTCTATGATTTCCACTGCAGGGGGCATTCTGCCTCCTAACCCACCTTCGTCGGTCTAGACCACCATGGTCTTGATCGCCTCTACTTTGGGTAGTAGTATGATTTGATCTATGGCGGTGATCACTGCTCTGTTCACCTAGAGTACGACAGACCCTCCATTCCCATACAGGATTCTTGGCTTTGATACGAACTCTGTCCTGTCCTACTCCACCCTACATACCTTAGGTCTGGGGGTAGCGAGCTCTAACGCTCCTCTGCAAGGATCCATGGGGGAAACCTCATCCCCCTATAACTCTTTCCCTTATGGTGGGGTTCATATACCTTCATCGTCCCCTCACTAGGTGATTCTCCCCAGCAGCCCGCCTGGCCAAACATGAACTACAGCTTGTTCGGAGCAGGTAGCCAGGGAATTTCTTACAACACCACATCGGTGGGTTCTTTTTCATTCTCTTTGTTCAACGTGTTTGGTAACAACGCATTCTCATCAGTTGTCATCTCAACTGAGGGAAACCCTCGTTTTCGATCACAAAATTATGTGCAGGGTACTATTCCTACACAGGGGGAAAACACCTCTCAAGGACCCTGGAATCCATGGAAGGGATCAATCCCCTCATCAGGGATTTCAATCGAGGGAAACCCCTTCCATGGCCAATGGAACCCCGGGAAAGGCTCAGTACCTTTTCCCGTCGTATCGGCAGGGGGGAAACCTTTCCAGAACCTTTGGAACACAACATCGGGAGAAATCCCTTCTTAGCCCTCAACGTCCAATTACAGGAGTCAGTTGATGACATCTCAACAACTACAGTATCCGTATGCTGGCCATGGCCATAGTTTTTACCAGAACCCTGGTCAATAGCCTGACTTTTCCTGGAAACCTGGTGCCAGCCAAATTCTAGGATCCTTTCCTCCTGTACATACTCAACAACCCAAGCTACATTTTCTAGCAACGTTGCATTTGCCAGACTTGTCAAGATTGTTAAACGACCCAATCTTTCATGATCCCCGTTGGCATCCTATGCCAACCAAGTTTCCCTCAGACATTCCAAAGTTCAAAGGTAAGCCTAACGAAGATCCAGGTGATCATGTGACCACCTTTCACCTATGGTGCTCGTCCAACTCATTGAGAGACGACTCCATCCAGTTGCATCTATTTCAATGCATTATTATCAAGAGTGTCATGATATGGTACATCGAGCTCGATCGCTCAAGATACTCTACTTTTTAAGAATTGGCAATGGTTTTTATAAAACATTTTCAATTACCTGTGAGATACGATGTCGGCACCAAGTAGTTGGCCAACTTTGAGCAAACAAAGGATGACCATATCTTAGATCACATCTGAGAATGGCGGCGTCAGAAGAGTTTCATAAAAGTACCAGTTCCACCAGCATTCCTGTTGGATTGGTTCCTTAAGTCTTTGGTACCTCAGTTATCCAAAGACGTAGCAACGTCGGGAGTGTTTTCCGAGGAAGAAGCGATAATGAGAGCTCAACAACTTGAACTGGTATACTCTCAGTCTCGTTTACTTTATGAAGTTTTTCCAAATCCACTGCGGTCCATTCTTGACAATACCAGGTAGAAGTTTGGACCACATGTCGATGGCATGGTTGGTTCATCACAAGAAAAGCCTGTTGATCAGTTGTCGAATCAATTGCAACATTTGTCGATATAGAAGACAACGTCCATCCAAACCACTAGTTTGGTTTCTCCCCCTACTCAAACGTCGAATGTAAACAGTGTGAAATCGACAAACCCGAAGGCCAACCAAGAAGCTGACAAAAAGAAGAAACAACAAAAGAAGGGTAAGGGGGATAAGAAACCTACCAATAATGTTGGCAGGGGAAATACAGAGAAAACAAAGTCGAAATATTTGTGTAACCTTTGCACGGAAGACCATCTGACTCACCTGTGCACTCGGCTTGCAGAGGCCCAAAAGTTATTGGTGAAGCAACAACCTATTGTGTTGACGAACCCATTTCCACATGGACAAAATTTAACTCAAGCCTTTGCGAATGTGGATGGGGGAAGTCAGGGAACCCCTTCGTCATCTAGTAATTCCTCGACCTTGAATGTTTATATGTTGAAAGGTGATTCCCATATAGCAACTAGAACACACGACTACAGAATGCCAAACACTTCAGAGAAGGGTAAAGAAGCCAAAAACACATATGTTCCTCTCCAGATCAAGAAGACATTGGGTGAAACAATGACATGCATCCTGAAAGGGGCGTTCAAGAAAGCTTCCCACAATCCAAACGCGAGGGCCGCCCAGAACTATTCTGTAGTGGAAGATTTTTCACAAACCCCTTGTGCAATGTTTGCTTTGGAGGTCCTCTAGAGCTACCCTTCATAGAGAAAGGATCTATTAGTTGCCTTAGGATCTGTTGAGACTTGTAATCCAGGAACGATCATGCTTGATATGACCGACTTGAAACCTCATCTCCCATACCATGTCGCGTTTCAGATAGTAGTGGCTTACACCATGAAATCTTTTACCCGAAACATTTTCTGCACGGTGGTTGATGAGGGCGCCTCAACATGCGTGATGTCATTGGCGTGTTGGAAGGCCATTGGCTAACCCGTTTTTTCTCTGTCACCTACTCTTCTTACCGCTTTCGATGGTCATTCATTCAGACCACATGGAATCATTATTTCTTTCATTGTGCAAATAGGAGGAAAGATCGTGTGCGTCAAATTTTAAGTGGTCGATGTGCCTCTCAACTACAATCTCTTATTAGGAAGGAGCTGGACCTATTCTATGCATGCAGTGGTTGCCACAATTTTTCGGGTCTTGTTGTTTCCACACGAAGGCCAGATCATGTCCATTGATCATTTGTCTTTCTCGTCCTGACCCTTCATCGGGGGCATCCATAGTCTCGATGATTGATAATCCACAACCCAGTGTCGTCAATATAGGGGTTGGTTTGTGCCCGCCTTTGATGGGTACTTTCAATTACCCACCTCCATCCAGCGATGTCAAGTTCATATCGACTGTCCCCAACCAGCCTAAGGCTGAAATATTTCAAGTGTCATCATTATGTACGACTTACTTTAACAATCTGTGGACTCTTCCTTCCCCATCATCCATGATGGAAGCGATAGGGCATCATGGTATGGCCATGCCTTTGTCTACAGAAGAGGTTGTGTACTCTATGGTCCAGCAAGATTCTGCCAACCCCGATCTGACTCCCGCACATGAGTTAGATCGATTTTTTGAGCCTACCTAGGCTCAAGGTTTGCTCGCTACTATCGATTCCTTAGACTTGGTCTTGCCCTCTGACGAGGTGATTATAGAGGCATTGACTAGTCTAGACAAACCCTTGGATGATCTCCATCACAGATCTTATTTTCTCCTGGATTTAGGAAGAATTGAGGCTAGTGAATTCGTGTTGAATATGACTGGAGATAGGTATTGTCCTATCAATCCTTTGTCTACACACACAGTTTACGCCAAAGGTAATATGGAAACCATCTCTAAAACGATACCTATCAATATCTCATGAACCCTTGGCATTGTGGATAATGTCCTCATCGGAGTGGATTTCTCCCCCGAAGAGATTCGAATCTATACTAATTTATTTAAATAATTTTGCGACATTTTTTCCTAGTCTTACGAGGAAATATCAGGCATCGATGCGAGAATCTTTGAACATGAAATAAAGACTTACCCTGATGCCAAGTCGGTCTGGCAGAAGCTTCGTCCGGTTAATCCTCATAAATCAGCAACTATTAAGGCTGAAGTAGAGAAACTACTCAAAGCTGGTTTAATCTACCTTGTCCAATTGACTCAATGGGTGTCAAATCTCGTTTCGGTCAACAAAAAGCAGGGAACAATTTGTGTATGTACAAACTTCCATGATTTTAATAAGGTCTATCCAAAGGATAATTTCCCCACCCCATTCATTGACCAGATCGTCGATGAATGTGCATATTGTGAGGTCCTTTCTTTCATGGATGGTTTTTCGGGATACAATCGAATACAGATTAAGCCCGAAGACTAGCACAAAACAACTATTATTTGTCCATGGGGTACATTTTCTTATCAAAAGATTCCTTTTGGCCTGAAGAACACTCGAGCCACTTTTCAGCGGGCCATGTCTTTTTCTTTCCACAATCTCAAACACATAGTCGAGGCCTATCTCGATGGTTTAGCATCATGATCTCGTAAGAGAGTTTATCATCCCACACACCTTCAAATTATCTTTGAGATATGTTGCTACTATCGGATTCGCTTGAATCCTAACAAATGAAGTTTTTGCATGACGTCGGTTCGTCTTTTAGGTCTTATAGTTTCAACAACAATGATCATGGTCGATCCTCTAAAGGTTGAGGTGATATTTCAATTGCCTCCCCTGTGCACAGTCCCTTAGCTTCAAAGTTTACAGGGAAAAGCCAATTTTCTTCGGCGTTTTATCGCAAAGTATGTAGAGATCATTAAAGGGTTTATGCGTTTATTGAAGAAGGGTGTCCCTTTCCATTGGGACAAATCTTCTCAGTGCTCATTCGAAGCATTGAAACATGTCCTCACATCTACCCCTCTACTTCGTCCACCAAATTATAATAAAGACTTGTTATTGTATTTGGTCGCGATAGAGTCAACCATCAATATGGTCTTGGTTCAAGACGATGATCTGCTTGAAGAATATGTGATTTATTACTTGATTCAAGGCCTGGTTGGACCAGAAATCAACTACTCCCATGTTGAAAAGCTTGTGTTGGTAGCAGGACATGATGTCCAGCGGTTTCGTCATTATATAATGTTTCGCGATACCACTGTCATTGTCGTTGTGAATCCGTTCTAATACGTGTTGACACGACACGTAATCAATGAAAAGATCAGTAGATGGATCTTTATCCTCCAGTAATTTGACTTGGATTTCATTTCTGCGAAATCTAAGAAGTCATTGGTCTTTGCAGAACTTATCTCAGAACTTGTGGTCGAGTCAGGTGATGTTACGCCCAAAGAATCGCCAATTAAAGGAGATATTTTTCTGATTTCATCTTCGGACCCCTGGTATGGAGATATACTAGTCTATCTCCAAAATTTGAAGTGCCTCACCTCTGCTTCCTGTGATGAGTGTTGACATATACGCCATCAAGAAAAAAACTATCTCATACTCGAGGACACTTTGTATCGTCGAGGTATAGATTGCATCCTTCGCTAGTGTCTCACTCATGAAGAAGCAGAGCTCGTTCTTAATGACTGCCACACTAGAGCATGTGGTGGTCATTTTTCTAGGTTGAAAATAGCCCAAAATATTCTACAAGCCAATTAATTTTGGCCAACGTTAATCAAGGATCGCGTTGAATCAATCAAGAAGTCACACCTGTGTCATATCTTCTCTCGAAAGATGAGGGCACACCCTGTTCCTATGTTTCCCATCATTACAATTGGCCCCTTCACTAAGTGGGGGATTGATTATACTACATGCCACCCCCCTTCAGCCAGGGGGAACCATTATATCATCGTAGCATTAGACTACTTCACTAAGTGGGTCAAAGCTATGCAACAATTTAAATATGACAACGAAACAACAACTCTCTTTTTTTTCAATCAAATAATAGCAAGTTTCAGCATCCCGGGGGAGATTGTCACTGACCATGGAAATCACTTTCAGAACAAAATGATGTTCGATTTAACATCAAAGCTTGGGTTGAGGCAAGAGAATTCATCACCCTACTACCCACAAGCAAATGTTCAAGTGGAAGCTGTGAATAAGTCCCTCGAGACTATTATGCAGTGAACGATCAATTCGGCCAAGTCAAGTTGGCATTTGATGTTGTACTCAACATTTTGGGCCTACCGAATGTCCATAAATACTGCAACCAGTTTCTCACCTTTTCAACTCGTTTACGGGATGGAAGCAGTCTTGCCAATAGAGTGTCAGATCCTATCTCTAAAGTTGGCAGTACATTTATTTCCAAACACTTCACTGCTTGAGGAACACTTATTATATCTCGAGCAACTCTATAAGCAACATCATGACGTAGCCTTGACTAATGAGGCTCACAAGAAAAAATTCAAGGGTCAATATGATTGGTCTGTTCGTCCTCGGATTTTCTCCGAAGGCGACCTTTTCCTAGTCTATAACCAAGATAAGGATCCCCTGGGGGCAGGCAAGTTCAAACCCTTGTGGTTCAAACCTTTCATCATGAAGGAAGTATTAAAGAAGGGTGATTATCGTCTGGTTGACTTTGAAGGCAAATCTTTGGCAGAGCCTAGAAATGGGCTCTACCTCAAGAAGTATTACTCGTAGGTGTGTCGTCTCAGGTGACTTCTTGTACATATGTATAGTTATTATACAATTTAGTTTTTGTCCTTTTGTTTTATGGACGTGTAGTTTTTGATTTCATATTTTTCACTGTGGCAGATGTCAAGTGAATCAGAGGTTTTCATTGGTTTTGCAGACGGCGCTAGCTGACACACTCGGATACTTTCTTCCGCATCTTGGGTGATATTCACACCTCAAGGCCAGTTGCTATCTTCTGGAGGTGTTTGTTTAGGTGACTCCATAAACAATGTTTTCGAATACAATGCAGTAATAGAGTTGCTTCATGACGCTTTGTCGCATGGTATCTCTCATCTCTGGGTCTACTTAGATGCACAGTTGGTTGTGTCCCAGTTAACTAGGTTTTATCCTGTTTATGATCCTACTCTACACTGACGATTCCTTAGGGTATGTCTCTTAGAACGAAGCTTTGATTACATTACGTATATCCATGTTCCTAGGAGATTGAATCAAATCACATATACTCTAGCTAATCATGTATTAGATTGGCATATTGCACACACGTAAGAAAAATCACACACATAGACATTAAATACATTTGTAAATAAATGTAACCCATAAGACATAAAATATGTAAATACGCATATATATATATATATATATATATATATATATCAAAAGTTTCAAAATACATAGGTGGGTGTTGGGCCCCAACAACTCCCCTTATATTTTTACAAAATTTAAAGGGCCCCTATTAAAATCTTGATAATTATAATGAGCTACATAATCAACCTTTTCAAATAGTTCCATTCC
>JZKD02S0633092.1:720388-744192 GCA_000966675.3 Picea glauca | reverse complement strand
TCTAAAATCCCTTAAACCACTTTGACTACTTTGACCTTTTGGGGCTTTTAGATGACATGTGAGGGTCCTCCAACTTCGTAAGGCCATAACTCTCAAACCGTGAGGAGTTATGTGAAATTCCACATACCACCAGAAATGGAATGACATGTGCTTTCCATATAGAATAGTATTACCTTCAAATATAGCAAAAAACATACCATTATCCATGAAACAAATTTGGGTCCATTACCCAAACTTGGGTTCTCCAACTTCACATGGTCATAACTCTCTAACCGTGAGGAGTTATGTGACGTTATACATACCAATGAAAATGGAATGACAAGAACTATCCATATAGGATAGTTTCCATGAAAAATTAATTGTCCTTCATCTCATTATTACACAATTAAGCATGGGTTCTCTTACTCCGCAAAGCGTTTTCCCATGAGGGATTTCACCATAAGGGGACCACTTTGGAGTTCATCCATATTTACTTCTTATCAACCATGAAAAAAATATAATGATTCATATTTACATCAAAAAAATTTGGGTCCATTACCCAAAACTTTGTACTACGGGTCTTTCTTCAAGGTTTTACATCAATGACAACCAACCTTAATCAACATGTATATAGGTAAGATTCCTTTAATTTGTTTTACTTGTGATGGTATTGATCATTTTGCTAACAAATGTCCTCATAAGAAAAAGAGAAATGATGAAGGTTTCTCAAAAGACAAACAAACATATAAAGGCAAAAGAGCTACAAAGAAAGTTTTCAAGAAAATCTTATGCACCAAAGAAGACATCTCATCATCAGATGAAGATGAAGTCAGTGACAGTGAGATAAAAATAGTTCTTTTCATGGCAGTATAAGACTCTGATAAAGAAGACTCTGAAGAAGAATATGAAGAAGTCGAAGAATAAATTGAAGAGGCAGAAGTTGATTACCGAGAAGAATTGATGTGTGCCATAGAAGTTATCAGAAGAGAAAAGAAGAAAAACAAGAAACTATGTTGGTCCTTGGTTATGGAAGGTTGTGAAGATTAAGGAAAGAAGCGTGAAGTACGAACTGCGCAAAAAACATGTTGACTAAGGTTGGGTCTAAGTGGCCAAAAGAGTAGAAATGACAGAGCGAAGTAAGAGAAAGAAATTTGTTGGATGGGGAGATCAAGGAAGACAGATCAGTAAGGAAGATGGATCGTGGATGAATCGACAAGCAGAAAAAGCCACCAATAGATGCTTTGGATCACCTCGCAAGAAAGAAGGAAAGAAAGGCTAGAGAAGCCCCAAAAACGTGGGTCAAGTTGACCTCGGGTTTTAGACACCTAGGGTTTTTTTATTTAGGGTTTTGACACCTAGGTTTCGACCTAAGGTTGTGCGAGAGTCATTGTAATGTATAAAAAAATGTCAAGAGGACATGGAATAGGGTCGAGATTATGTATGCTGAGTGATTGTTCTTATTGCAGAGAGAGAAATATTGTGTGGTGAGAGAAGTTTGTGTTGTAAGATATTCAGCTGGGTCTGAAGATCAACCCTGCAGCTAGGTGCGTAGGGAGGGGAGAGGAGAAGAGAAATAAAGAGAGAGATCTACAAGCTAAGAGTGCAGATAGAACTGTATGCTTTCATCTAATATATTATAAAGCGCAATTTTGTCGGTGTGGCCCTAGGGAGAGGGTGAAACACGTATACCTTGTTGTTGTGCATGATTGATGTTGTGTTCTTCTGATCTCTGATATATTGTTAATGTAATATTGTGTTAGATCTAAGATATAGTTCACGCAGTAGCCTTAAGAAAGATAAGAATAATTGTATTTGTGTGAGAGTGTTGCCCTGGATCCACTTTGCATTTCCTCTGGTTGTAGACACCTATGTCCTGCAACCCCCTATAGCTACTTCGGGTGAGACTGCATCTTCTTTGCAGATGTTTCTAAAAGGGTTAGTAGTTAGGGATTGTTGGTGCGTTGTTATAACTAAACCCTGGGTCTGCCCCTGTGCCAACAAATGGTTCCGTTGTCGGGACCGAGATCTTGAGGGAATGTCAAGGTGGTTTCCATCGAAGACAGATATTTAGAGGTGGATAGAAGAACAAGAGAAGGACTTCTCTGAAGCTCAGAATACAAACCTTAATCTTAGTACAAAGGATTGGTTGGGAAGGTATATATTTACTGATATACATGAGATTTTCTTTGGAGGAATTCATAAAGATATATATGAGTGGCTAGCCATATTAGTGGATACCTAGTTTGAGATCAGACTTAGACCACCTGTGGTTTGGATGCCGGTGTTGATCAAGAAGGTCAAGAGAGTTGTTAATGCCATGTCAAGAGAAATAGATTACTAGTTTGATAGTACCATCGAAGGGTATATCATTGATTTTTCTATTGATAGAGTAGAATCATATAACCAAGAAGAGAGATATTTCTTTTAGGGACCGAGAGGAAAATTTTTACATTTCCTAAAGTTGAAGATCAAGATGTTATTGCATGAGAAGAACATCTCGAAGATATAGTAGTGGGTCAGATTGAAAAATATAATGTTCAAGAATTCAAACAACAAAAACAACACAGAGGTCAAACACACGTGCAGTGGGAGAACCTTCAGAGAAGTTCCTCTGGTGAACTTGTTTGAGCATAATCAAGAACCACCAGCATAGGAAGAAGGGTTCTACAGTGGAGAAGAAGAGGATATATTGAATGAGGAACATTTAGATTCCATTAAGGAAGAATAAGGGAAGACTAAAAACCTCACCAAGAAGAGTCAGAAAGCTTAGGAACTATGCAAACTATTGAAGTAAGTACTATTACGCCTCTCATTGTTTTAACAACATTAAGTAACAAGAGTAACCTAAGTTATCAGAACACTCAGAGAACTGGTACAAGTGGTTCAGTGCATACTCAGTCAGGAGCCTTAGGAAGATCTATGGCAGATGAGATGAGTTTACCCACCTTTAGGGGAGATGGATCTGAATATCCTGATCAACATTGGTTCTGATGTGAAGCTGTATGGAGTATTAAGAATGTCACCGATGAAGCTGTTAAGAGAGATCATCTTAGTACTACCCTAAGAGACCGCGCACTGAGATAGTACATGAAGTTCATCCAAGGAGTTGTATAGTCGAAACCACTGAACGAGATCAAGACTGCAGTGATTGCAGAATTCAAGAAACCCAAGTTGGAGTCGCAGTGCATCACAGAGTTGAAAGAAATCAAGCAGAAAGTAGAGGAACCTATTTGAGAGTTTGATCAGAGGTTTAAGACCTTGATAGGCCATTTGAGTTTTTAGATTCTATATGAACAAAATAAAGAATGGTTCATTGTTGTCCTCTTACCACACACCAGAGTCCCTCTGATGCAATAGAATATTGCTTCGCAAGATGAGGCGTTGGAGATCACTATGAAACTAGAATCAGCCCCTATGGGAGAGTCCAACTTAGGTATGAGTCAAATTTTGAGTAAGCTAACTAGCTTATCACTACAGGTCGAAGATATGAAGAAATATAAGGGAAAAGAAAAAATAGAATACATATGGTGTATCAGATCCAAATCAAAAGGCCATGAGAAGGAGCATTCTTCCCTATTCTATGAATACTTGGCTTCTGGAGCTCCGAGCCCCTTGAAGCATGTTACTCTACCTTGGTGAGAGGTATGTAGAAATAGACATCGCCCTGGAGAATGCTATTACATGAAAAAATATGTCGAGACACCTACCAACCTTTATTGCACATTCTGTAAATCTATGGGGAAAAATGAGAAATATTGTAGGGCTTATGACCTCTTTCATGAAAGATCAAGAGACACATATAGAATTCAAGTCGAAGTACAGTAAGAAGGAAATAATACACAGTTTAACTCCCTAGGAAGAGGAAACTTCAACCCTCATGGAAGATTCAGAGGACGAGAAGGACGAGGAGGCATGGGTCGAGGTCGAGGTCAGATCATTTGTTATAACTATGCACAACCAAGTCACTTGGAAAGGGATTGTCAGAACCCTTGTGCCACTTGTAGTTACTGTAACTCATTTGAACATGTCATAGAATATTGTCCTGCGCTGTTAGCCAAACTTAAGGAAATACGAGTAGGGAACCAACAAGTACAACTGATCTCAGCAGAACCTCATGGAGTGGATCCTAGAGTCGCCATTATCATTAGATAAGGCATTGCTACAGGAGAAGACAGGGTGACTCCAGGGAATGTTACATAAGAATCAATCGTTAGAAGAGATGCAGAGAAGACATAGGAGTTTGATCCAAAGAAAGAGAAGCAGACATTTGAAGAGGAAAGAAAATAGCTTGAAAGAGATCGATCTTCTTCATCAAAGGCACAACCAGAAGTGAGAGAATGTGGAATGCCCCTGGCCCTTGATCAGTCTACTTCGCCCGGAGAAGGAAAAGAGGTAAGAAGACTTATGGAATTCTTATGTACTTGCATTAATTTGATTAAGGATGCAAAATCCATACAAGAACTACAAAATTTGATCAGACAGTATAAGATAGGAAGGGTAGATCCTATACTGATTAAAGAAGTACATAAACTATCCAAAAAGAGAAGGACAAATAAGGAACTACACCTTAACGCCCAAATTGGAGATTATGATATAGATTATGTGGTCCTCGACTTAGGGCTAGAGGTCCATGTTATGATGAAGCAGACATGGGCACTGATGGGAAAGCCTAAGTTGATATATTCCCCTACCAGGCTTAGGATGGCTAATCAACAAGAAGTAATCTTCTTTGGTAGGTTGGAACATGTCCTTGTGGACATCGACAAGGTAAGAACATTTGTGGACTTCGAGGTGATTGATATAGTTGATGATAGTTGTCCTTATCCTGCGCTATTAAGAATTGATTAGGCCTTCAACAATTCCACTGTTGTTGACTTAAAGAAAAGAAGAATGACATTCGAAGGTGTTGGCCTTAGGGTCATTACACCTTTGGATCCTGACGAAGGTTGAAGATACACATAACCTATCAGAGAAGAAGACCGTTCATATGAGCTAGGGAATATATATAAATTAACAACAAGACAACTGGATTACATTAACCCTACAAAATATGGGAATTTAAGCTGACGAAGTGACAATGCATGCTCATCAGACTCAGAAGAATCACTGGAGAACTGGAAGAACAAAATGTATGAATTTTCTGCATGGAGATGTTCCATATTTACCAAGGAAGTTTGTTGGATTGGCACATAAGTAAGTAACTTGCCCACATTTGATGGTTTAAATCATTTGGAAATGTTCTTAATGGAATTTGAAGAAGTTGTACCAGTACAACATATATTTTTGGCATTGGATGAGGCTTTGAAAGCTACTCCAACAAGATGGTGGGGGGCACATAAAAAGAACATCGTGGACTGGATGCAATGTCACACTTTGATGACAATGCGATTTTCAGACAACATTGAAGGATGCGAAGTTAGATACATAGGTCAAAGTTGTATGAAGAACCATGTGAAAAGCTGTGAGGAGGCCTGGAGTAGAATTCCTCAGGAGAAGTGGGTGCATAAGTTCATCAATACTCTTGACACAGTTCCTATCAATTGGTATCTTCAAGCAGAACTATGCCTCACCACTTCATATTGTTATGGTATGAATCAAAAATTTGTAGCTACATTTTTATTTGAAAGTCAGCATCCCACGATGGACCAAGCTTTATAGGTTGTCAGACATAAAGTCTTTTAGGAGGAACCTAGCCTCCCTATGGAGCAAGAAGAGGATGAATGAACTGCACCTCTTCAAAAACTACAAGGATGTTAGAATATCAATGCCGATGAGACAATGATCCTAGGAATGTGAACATTGCAGAAACGGAAGGACAGAGAGACATATAAGGACCAAGAGTCGAACTAACTTTCATTGGACAACCAATCAGAATCAAGAAAGATAATATTGGAACATAGAAAGCACCTGAGTTTGCTAATGTTGGGGATTACTGGGATGATGCCACCACTGATAAGATCACAAAATTACTGCATGAATATCAGGACTTGTTCCCAACCAAGCTCACTGATATGAAGGGAATAAAATGGCCCATGGGAGAGATGAAGATCCCCTTGAAACCAGATGCAAGGCCAATTAAGCAGAGACCCTACATATTGAATCCCAAATATAAGGAAAACGTTAATATTGAACTAGACCGAATGCTAGAAGAAGGAATCATAGAACTTGTGGAGGAGTCAGAATGGATTAGTCCTATGGTGGTACAAGATAAGAAGACAGGAGAGATTAAGATCTGTGTAGATTTCAGAAATTTGAATGATGCTTGTTTGCATGACCCATTCCCTACACCATTTACATACGAAGTGTTAGATAATGTAGGAGGACAGGAGGTATATTCCTTTACAGATGGATTTTCAGGTTATCACTAGATCGCCACAAGACCACATTTGAAACATAATGGGGTTCCTACCAGCACACAGTGATGCCTTTTGGATTGAAGAATGCATCAACCATCTTTTCCATAGTGGTGGTCGAAGCATTCGAGGAGTTTTTACATAAATTATTGGAAGCATATTTTGATGATTGGACTGTTTTTAGCTTATTACAAAATCATATTGAATGTTTAAGACTAATGTTGGATAAGTGTAGGCAATGTCAGATTGCCCTGAATCTGAAAAATTGCATCTTATTTTCACCCTTTGGAGTGTTGTTGGGCCATATTGTGTGTAAGTAGGGGTTGCTGGTAGATTCGTCCAAGATTGTCATTATTGTGAGCTACCCCCTCCCACTTCAGTTAGATAGTTGTGTACTGCACTAGGACATAATGGATACTACAGGAAGTTCATTAAGGGATATGCATAGATTACAACACCCATGGAGAAGCTTCTGAAGAAATATTGTCAGTTTCAATGGACAGAAGAATATCAACAAAGCTTCATCACACTTAAACAGAAAATGGTTACTGCGCCTATTCTAGTTTTCCCAGATTGGAGCAAGGAATTTCATGTGCATGTCGATGCATCCTCTATTGCATTAGGAGCAATGTTAGAAAAACCAGGAGAAGGAGACATTGACCACCTGTTAGACTTTGCTAGCAGGAAGCTCTCAATAGCTGAGATAAATTACACCACCATTGAGAGAGAAGGTTTAGCCATGGTGTACATGTTGCAAAAGTTTCATCACTACTTGTTGGGAGGCCATTTTAAGATGTTCACTGATCACTCTGCATTGAAATACCTAGTCAACAAGCCGATGTTGGGGGGAAGAATATGCAGATGGCTACTATTATTCCAAGAATATGATTTTGATATTATGGTCAAGCCAAGGAGAATGAACAAGGGACCTGATCATTTGTCTAGGTTGGAGCATGGAGAGGAACTACTAGTTTGGAGGATACAATACCAGATGCAGAGTTGTTGGACACTAGAATGGTTGATGACCACTTCATTGAGATAGTCTAGTTCCTGTCAACAGGAATGGAACCTAGTGAATATACAATGATCTAGAAGAAACAATTGGTAGTGGATGTTGAAGATTTTTCACTTATAGCCAGACAACTATACAAGATGGGACCTGATGAGATTTTGAGAAGATGCGTTATGGAGGCAGAAAGACAATTGATTTTACCAGAAGCACATGAAGGCATCGTAGGAGGACACTACATAGGAAAATAAACAACGCATAAGTTTCTTAGAGTTGGCCTCTGGTGGCCTACTCTACATAAAGATGCCAAGGAATACTATAAATCTACGATGTATGCCAAAGGGTTGGGAAGCCTTCCTGAAGAGATGACATGCCTTTAGCACCATAGCTGACTTTGCAGGCATTTGAGAAATGGGAAATTGATTTTGTGGGACCTATGAACCCACTGGGGAAGTGCACAGGAGCTAGATACATCATCATTGCAACATAGTATTTGACAAGATGGGAAAAAGCAAGACCATTTAAAGACTATAGTCCAACTACAACTGCACGATTTATATTTGAGTATATCATAACCAGGTTTGGATGCCCGAAGACCTTGATGAAAGATCAAGGAACACACTTTATTAATAAGACTATTGAAGCTTTGACTCAGGAATTTGAAGTCCTCCATCAGAAGAGTACTCCTTACCATCCACAAGAGAAAGGGATGGTCGAAGCTTTCAACAAGATCTTGGAGACAACGCTGAAGAAGATTTACAATGTGAATAGGGATGACTGGGATTTGAGAGTATCAGCAGTGCTATGGGCCTATAGAACTACTTGCAAGAAGCTAACAATGCAAACCCCCTTTAAGTTGGTGTATGGGCTAGAAGCAGTTGTCCCTATGGAATATTTGGTTCCTAGTTTCAGAATTGCAGCATTCACAGATATGGATGACACTGGCATTGTTCAAGAGAGGCTTGCATAGTTGGTAGAACTAGAAGAAGATCGATTTCTTGCAAGATTCCATTCGAAGCTATAGAAGGAACGAGAAAAGGCTTATCATGATAGGCACATCAAGAAGAAATCATTCAAGCAAAGAGATTTTTTATTGGTATACGACAATAAGTTCATGAAGCATCCAGGGAAGTTCAGGACACATTGGCTTGGGCCGTATGAGGTTGCTTACATTATAGAAGGAGGAGTTGCGCAGTTGAAAACTTTGAATGGAGAATGGAAGGAAGGTTTAGTGAATGGGAGCCGTTTGAAATTGTACTATGACAACTAGGTGCCTCGCAGTTCTCAGTAGAAGCATGAGAAAATGGGTCTAGGTACCAGGTGCATTTGAAACTAGGTACCAGACACAGAAAAGATAGTCTACACAAGGAAAGAAGGGTGGGACATAGCAGAAAGCACAGGCTGCCCCACGCAGTTCGAAGACGAAGAAAATCAGAAGGTTTATACCTATAGTGCCTCGGGATGAGTCACATGTGAGTGTTGGGGGATTGTTGGCCCTTGGTTATAACGGGTTGTGAATATTATGGAAAGAAGCAAAAAGTGCTAACTACACAGAAAACAAGTTGACTGAGATTGGGTCGAAGTGGCCAAAAGAGAAGAAACGACGGAGAGAAGTAAGACAAAGAAATTTGTTGGATGGGGAGATCAAGGAAGACAGATCGGCAAGGAATATGGATCATGGACGAATCAACAAGCAGACAAATCCACCAATAGATGCTTTGGAGAACCTCGCAAAAAAGAAGGAAAGACAGGTTGGTGAAACCCTGAAAACGCGGGTCAAGATGATCTAGAGTTTTGGTATTTAGGGTTTTGATAACTAGGTTTCATCCTAAGGTTGTTCGAGAGTCATTGTAATGTATAAAAAAAGGTCAAGAGGACTTGGGATAGGGTCGAGATTATGTATGATGAGTGATTGTTGTTATTGCAGAGAGAAAAATATTGTGTGGTGAGAGAAGTATGTGTTGTAATATCTTCAGTTGGGTGTGAAGATCAACCTTGCAACTAGGTGCCCAGGGAGGGGAGAGGAGAAGAGAAAGAAAGAGAGAGATATGCAAGCTAAGAGTGTAGATAGAACTGTATGATTTCATCTAATATATTATAAATCACAGTTCTATGGACGTAGCCCTAGGGAGAGGGTGAAGCACATATAGCTTGTTGTTGTGCATGATTGATGTTGTGTTCTTCTGATCTCTGATATACTGTTAATGCAATATTGTGTTAGATCTGAGATATAGTTCGCCCAGTAGGCTTAAGAAAGATAAGAATAGCTAGATTTGTGTGAGAGTGTTTCCCTGGATCCACTTTACATTTCCTCTGGTTGTAGACACCTATGTCCTGCAACCCCCTATAGTTACTTCGGATCAGAATGCATCTGGTTTGCAGGTGTTTCCGAAAGGGCCGGTAGTTAGGGCTTGTTGGTTCGCTCTTAAAACTAAACCTTGGGTCTGCCCCTATTCCAACAAACTACAAGAGGAACTAGACAAGAAATAAGACACTTAAGAACTAGAACAAATGATCACAAATTTGAAGGTTCAAATAGAAGAGGATAAAAGAATTGAAGAAGCACTCAAAGAATATCTAGAAGAAAAGGACAAGATCATTGGAAATTTGGAAGCAGTGACTGTCACATTAAGAAAGAATATTCAAAAGAAAAATATGCAGAATAGATCAAAAGTTTTGGATGACATTATCAGCAGTCAAAAATATCATCTTGACAAGTCTAGACTTGGATACAATCAGACAGAAAAGGGATCAAGATCCAAAACAACATACCAAGAAACATATCCAAAAATCTATGCAGAAACAATCAAAGGGAATAGGAAGATATACAAGGAAGATTATAGGGACACTCCTCCACCGAGAAGATTCAGATTTCAGAATCAACAACAGACATATAGGCCTCAAGAAGAATAAGGATTCATAAGAGCACCTCCTTTCAGAAGATCTTCAACTCCCATGTATCAAACTATATTTTTTGGTTTATGTTATGCATGTAATAATTTTGGACATAAAGTTGTTATCGGACTAATCGGTAGGTGTGGACACTAACAGATCTCCCTAGATCCACCTGGATCTAGAACAAAACAGGATAGGACATGAATCTTTCCCTAAGTTTTGACCATTGGATTAGCTAGTAGGGAGGAACAAGTAACATACCTTTGTATCACTTCCTAGGGTATCTGTTGCTTCCGCTTCACTCCGGTGCTCTCGTGAGGTCAAGACCAAGACAACACAAACCAACCAAAGTGAAGATAACAAAATATATTCAACTGTCAACTTATGTGTATGATCAAGGAATTACACAATAAAGTGAGAATGACTTATGGGAAAAGGACATGCCACAGTATCATATTAATCGAAAGTAGAAGATACAACCTGATCGCCTTGATGTTGCAAGCTTCCTTTTGGTGGCTCTTGGCTCCAACACACACACTTGCTCAATCCTTGTATGAAGAAGATCCAATTCTTCTTGATAGACTTGCTAGAGTCTCCAAGCTCCTGTTCAAGCTAGGTCCTTCAAAAAATTCATTCACCAATTCTCCAATGAATCTTGGTTAACCTTTTCCATGAGAATTCCATCAATATATAGGAGAGAATGAGATGGTCACTTGGATAAGAATGATCCCACAACATCAGGGAAACCAGTCAAAGGATAACCATTCGAATGCCAACCGATTCTTCTAGAAGATTCCCTTCTAGAACCATCTAGACTTCATCTTTTTCCAAGCTTGAGAGTAAGTTCGCACCCTAGCTATGTAGCACAGTGTGATAAGTTCACACCCTAGCTGAAGGCAGCCTATGAGAATGGGTCATTCTCGCACCCTAGGATATTAGCAACCTGCGAACTCTCTTCAAAAGTAAGTTTTCTGGGAAGAGATGAATGTCACTTTTCTCAGGAGAAAGTTCTTATGAGGAGCCTGAGTACACCATCATCAATACACCATCAAGATTGACCAAAATCATGGGTAACATAATGCCCCCCAAAGTATGAATTTGAAATCAGTGATAGCCGAAAGACTTTGTAAACTGCATGTGTGTTTCGGAAACCAGGAACGCACCTAATCGGAAACCTGAGAACAACCAAGCATCTGCAGAATATCATATATACTAATTCTGAGGTAGGCATTCCCATACTCAGATCACAGATGGATGACATCATAGACATGGGTCATGGCCACCAATCATACACTGTGGATCCATGCTATCAAAATATAGCATAGCCACCAGGAATACACTGTGGATCTATGCGAGAAAATTCAAATTAAGACGACATAGCCACGAGACATACAAAGTGGATCTATGTGTCGCAAATTATACATATTTCATCACAACCTGAATAAAGAGATGACATCTAGGGTCTTCAATCTCGTCGCCCAAAAGTACGAATCTAACCATGTGATTACATGTGTTGAAGTTGAATATGGCAGAAACCACTTGATTACTGGTCATTGATGAAACCGTTAACAAGTGCAAGGGAAATCACCATTAATGTCAATGACTCCCAAGGTACTCTATTACAATCCATCGAGTGTGAATGAATGAGTTGAGGTTGAACATCCGATGGAATCTTTTGATTAGGGGTCAATGATGTAAACCCACTGTCAAAATCGAGGAAACATGTCATTGAGGCATGCAGGTTCCAAGGTACCAAAGAATTTCTAAGTTTTGTTTCTGGATAATGTGCTGAAAGTCGACGGAACAAAAATCTTCATAGGAGGGCCTTGATGTATCCCCCATCAATGACATGAAATGAGTAACAGATTTTGAAGGTGAAACAAAGTATGATGTAAGTTGAACTGGACACACGGAAGGCCGACATAGAGAGAATGGACAACTGCAGATGGCCGACTCAATAGAGGTTTCAGATGAACTTCTCTTGAACATATGAATGACATGACCAATGATTTGGAAACATTGACTCAAAGACGACACAAGGTATGACCTTGTAGCAAATCGAATGAGAGACAAATGGATTTCCCAAACCGGCTTCAAATAATGAATAGGGGGTGTCATGTTCAAGAGCGACACTTACTGCCAATCAATATGAAGATGAGAACATATTCCTTTCCCAAATTCCCCCCCACCATTTTTGGCGAGTACCTCTTTATTTTTACGCAACCTTGAGGAGGATAACATATGCTTGTTGATATAAGATTATCCTTCGGATATGTCCTTCGAAGTATGTTAAACGAACCCTAGGAAGGAGTGGTTCGGTTCCATTACGGGTCTATCGATGTTTGTTTAACGAGTCCAAAGATAGAAAACTCGAAGGTTTTTCATGATTATAGAGTCTGGAAAGACACTTAAAAGAGAACTCTCTCAGTTCATTTTTCTTAAAATAGTCTGATGAGACCGAAAAAGAGATAAATTATCACCTAACAGACGCTTTCTTCAAATACTTTATCGAGTGTGAAAATAGCAAGGTCGCTCAGCTATCTTTTCATGTTTAGAGAGTTTGAAAAGAGATTAAAGAGGACTCCAGGGGGGTTCCTTTTTCGTATAACCTTGTTGAGCCCGAAAAAGTGATAAAAGTATGCTCGATCGCGTTCTCATGTATTTTCGAGCATGAGAACGGACAAAGACCAAGCTTGAGGTTTTATACAAAAACCATAAGAAACAATCAAAACATGTGATGAAGAAGAAAAAAAAATGTTTGCATCCCTATACATGAACATCGAAGTCATTACGCCTACAAAAGTTATACTCAAAAGGGCATTAGGGATTAGGTTTTAATAAATAAATAATTATAAACATTCAATAACATGGTAAAAGTAAATATAAAGAAGTAAAAACTCTTTTTACCATATCATTTTAACTTTACCACTATTTGAGCCCCAAAACCCCTCTTTTACCCTTGAAATTCGGTGTCAGATTGCAGGAGTTACGAGCATCCATTCGATGAACCGTTAGCGCCAATGAGGTAGGATCTTTGTCCTCTACTTTTTCATGGTTTAATTTTTCATTTTCATTGGCAAAAATTATCATTTTGAGTTTGTTTTGAGGATTAATATTGCGCTCATCCATTCTCGCAGGTGAGCTAGACGGAACCTGCAAGAATGGGTCATTCTCGCAGGTGAGCCCAAAGGTGCCTCTGAGAACCTCGCACTGTGCCTAAAGGGCACCTGCGAGAACCACAAAGTGTAAATATTTTTTTAAAAATTGCTCAATGAAAAGATACCAAATTGTGAATAGAGTTATTAGTCTTCTTCTTGTGCTTCTTATGAAGGTATTTGGCCATCACCATGGTTCTGGAATGGCACGAAAGGGAGCACAAAGAAGATAATTCCATTGTCGGAAATCATCTGCCCAGCATTGCCTCTTTGCGAAACTGTGGTCTTTTGAAGTACTTTCGTATCCTGAGCATGAGGGCCCAAGTCAGGTTATTGGAGTACCTTGTGCATATGTGGGATCCCGATCAACAAGTATTCCATGTAGGGGTCCACACATTGTCCTTGGATATTGAGGACATTTACTTCTTGACAGGACTGTCATGGCATGGGTACCACGTGAGCCTGACTGGTAGCAGAGGTGGTGGGTTGCCCATGAGTGAGTACTACCACTTACACTATGTTCCAGAGGCAGAGAGGAGAAAAGGGAAAGTTTCCATTTGGGGAGTGTGGGATTTGACCCTCCGCACTATTTTTTTCACCATTGCTCGTATGGCTGGGAGCTCTGCTCCTCACATGGCTCTTCAGATATACTTTCAGTATTCCATAGAGTGTACTGAGCCTCAGGTTTTTAACTCGGTAGATGCAGTGCTTCGTAGCATGAGAAGACAGTTGACCAAATGCAGGTGAGACGACCTGAAGCAATTCGGGTATGGGTCTTTGTTGGTGTCCTTCTTTCTTGAGAGGGTTCTGTTACTGATGCTGCAGGTTGAGTGGGATTTACCAACCCCAATAGATCCAAGAATGTTGATATGGTGTCAGCTCATGGCCCGGCACGTAGCGGGACCAATTATCAAATATGATGATACCTTCTTCGACTGGTTGCGACCATAAATGATGATGGTCGACGATTATGCTTATGCCGGGTTGGATTTCCGAGGAGATCCAGACTTAGTCCTGCCCGAGGGTGCTCACTGGGGGGAACTTGTTAAGAAGTACACATTTTTTCTTTTTAAATGTTTTTGTGAATTTTATCATATGCAAATGTTTTTATATGTTCATCCAAAGACTAAATACAAAATTCGTTTTTGATGACACAGATGTGGGACCTTACTGACCTCTTGGTACTTCTCCTATTCAGCAAAGAGGAGAGGTGGCACCAATTCCACGATGGGACGTCGAGGATTATGAAGTGGTGGAACAAAACCTAGAGGGTTTGATAGCATATATTCCAGACATGCCTCTTGGAGAGGTTCCACGACGTTATCAGCGTCATACAGTAGGAGTGTCAGAGTCCATTGGCCGACTGCTTCATAGGGTTGCCCGGGTAGTCGTGTGTTACCATGAACGTCATCCATGAAGTCACTTTGTAGAAGCTATGAGCTTCAGATTTTGACATTTTGGTCTTCGGACATAACTTTTTGTAAAAACTCTTTTGATCGTTATATATACATACGGCTTCTACCGGTTTATCTTGTGTTGTGTGAAAATTGATGTGATTGATTTATAAATGAACCAAATGTCTGTCTAATACATAGTTAGCCAATGCATCAGTTAATGTATTTAGACATCTAGGAATATGTTGATATTCAATATAATCATAATAACGTTCCAAGAGGCAAATTTGCAAATACACCTGTAACAAAGTAGGACTTCGAATAGTATAGACATTACTTAACTGTAGTACTACAAGCTGCAAATCGAGTCGCACAACCAAATGACGGATTCCGAGTGAGATAGCATCAGTTAACAATTCGATACCGACGCTATACTCTACAATATTGTTGGTCACACGACCAAGACACACACGTCGTAAGGAGACAAGTTCGTTTGTAGGGGCGTAAATTGTCCATGCAGCGGAAGCAAGGTTCTGAGTACTACGGCTAGCGCCATCAGCAAAGCCAATATAGGGTAGTGAAAACTCCGACATCTGGAAATCAAACACAACATCACATAAGGGAAGAGACTAGATAACGAGAAAAGCAAGCTACAGTAACACACAAGAAGTATGATACAATAAAAATACAAGTACTCATGCACAGGTGATTTTATGCATAGTACTTCTTCAAGTACAACCCATTCCCGGGTTAACTCAAAGGGATACCATCGTAATCTACTAACTCATAAGCCCCTTTTTCCAAAACACGTCGAACGATATAAGGACCTCGCCACATGGCTTCGAATTTTCCAGCTCCTAGCATATCTCGATCTTGTTCATAGAGGAGAACGAGATCTCCTTCGGAGAAAATGCAAGGTTCGACATGTTTGTCGTATTGGGCCTTGACACGTTTTTTCTGAGCTTCTATGACTAGGGTAGCATCGCATCGAGTTTCATCTAATCGCATAAGATACAATAGACGTTCTTCCTCAGCAGAAGTGTTTGGTAGGAGTTCAACAACTAGTTTTAAAGAGGGTATCTCGCATTCAATTGGGAGAATGGCTTCCAAACCATAGACTAACCGGAAAGGTGTAAACCCAGTAGCAGACTTGAAGGATGTCCGGTAAGCCCACAATGCCGAAAAAAACATTGTGTGCCAACTTGTTTTGTGAATCCATATCATTCATCAGAGCATATTTATGAGAAATTTATTAATTGCTTTGACTTGCCCGCTGACTTGTGGGTAATAGGGCATTGAGTTTTCATGGCGAAGACCCAACTTTTCAGTAAGTTCGGACATCATGAAGTTTCTAAAGTGGCTACCGTGATCAGTGATGATAGCCCGTGGAACACCAAAACGAGCTATGATGTGGTTAAAAATGAACAATGATATGGTCTTTCCAGTGTTATCAAATGTCAGCATCACCTCGGCCCATTTCATAAAGTAATCTACGACTACAATAATGTATCCATGCCCCCCGACCGAGTGAGGGTTACATGACATGAAATCGATTCCCCATTTTGCAAAGGGACCAATGGAGACCACAGGGTGAAGAGGAGTGGGATGTGACCGTATCTTGTTATTATAGGTTTGGCAAGCATGGCATTTTTAAACGACGATTATGCAGTTGTTAAATAAAGAAGGCCAAAAATACCTTGCTCGTAAGATCTTCTGGGCAGTAGCATACCTAGACATATGACCACCACATTCTCTAGAATGGTAGTCATTCAGAGCTTTCTCGGCTTCATCGAACGTTAGGCAGTGTCAAAAAACAGAGTCAATCCCCTGACGATAAAGAGTATCCCCGAGGATAATATATTGACGGGCTTGGTAGCGTATCCGACGTCGGTTAGTACTAGACAAAGTTGGTCGGAAAGTATGGGTTTGGAGATATATGATGATATCACCATACCAAAGATCATCAGTACTGATGAGGAAAAGGGATTCATCGGGTAATGAATCAGCTGCTACATTTTCCGTTTCAAAATAGGGAAACACATATCAACTCAGCAAACACTAAGGACTTCTTGGACTTGGTGCATTCGAATTCCAAGTCAAACTCCTGGAGTATCACGATCCATTTAGAGTATTTCCCCCCTAGCAATTGACATGTGAGAATGTGTTGCATAGGTTTGCAATTATAAATCACTGTAGTCTTGTGCGAGAGGATATAGTGCCAGAAGCGTTGGACAGCTTGGACGGCAGCCAAGGCCAGTTTTTCGACATGTAAATACTTGATTTCGGTAGGCGTTAGACTTTGACTCAAGTAGTAGATAACATGTTCGTCGTTAGCATCATCCTCTTGGACGAGAACCATACCAATGGTGTAATCTGAGGCAACAAGGTAGAGGAAATAATCGCGACTGTAATTGGGGGGAAAGAGAAGCGGAGCATGCATTAGGGACAATTTCAAAGATTTGAAAGCATTGTTGGTGATGGTATCCCATACGAACTCAGACCCCTTTTTAAGTAGCCGCGTAAATCCACGAGTTATCTCGGCATAATTTGGGATAAAATGATGAAGAAAGTTTGCTTTCCCCTGTAAACTTTGTAACTGGAGAAGTGTAGAACGAGGAGGGAGATTAAGGATCGCCTCAACCTTAAAGGATCCACCCAGATCCCTTGACGCGAAACAATAAAACCTAGAAGTCGGTTGGATTCCACGCAGAAAATGCACTTATGAGGATTCAAATGTGTACCGTAGAACCGATAGCAGACGAAAATGGCTCGGAGGTGGGTTGGATGATCGACTCGGCGCATTGAGTGAGTGGGTAAATCGTCCTAATATGGTTGAATGATGTGCTTGATATCATGGAAAGCATAAGACATAGTGCGTTGAAAAGTGGGTATACCCTCCAAGGAGCCAGAGGGAGTTTGGCCAACGTCGATTCTAGGTACCGTGAAGACTTTCCCCTTCACAGTCACCTTGTGTAAGACCCTAGAAATATATGCCACTAAGGTTACCACCGACAACAATACAGCCTAGGGGGACAGTCGACAGTCCGATCCACACGCAAGGGCAGGGTATCTAGCCTGAAATCAACTCAAAAGGATTCCACTCATCATTGTGGGTATACCTCCAAGTGACCCCCATAATACATGCAAGCTCTACACCGATATCAACAAAGTAGGGTGAGTAACTCTGTCAATATCAATGCGACCTCGTGTTTGACCCTTGTGTGAGAAGAGTTTCCCAGGACAAGATGTTGTAAATGGAATTTGACACTCCTCAACACAAGATGCTATTGTGTGTTTTGTTCTTTGGAGAGTGTATCTCTCTTCCTATTCCAAAGCGCTAGCCTAGCTAAATGTTGGTGTAATAGAGCCCTAGAAAAGAGTTACTAGTTAAATTTTACAATTGCATAGTGTTATTAAGAATTGTTGTTACTCAAAGGAAGTGGAGATGAAACTGATGTTGTATGAGACTCCGACCCAACGATGCATGAATGAGAATGAAATATATCATTTTTCGTTCAATGAATCCTATGTACGGGAGGGAAAGAGAAGTTTTCCGGATCAACCTTGAACTACAATACACAATTTCCTTTAAAATGCAATTGCAACGAATCACGCAAAATTAACAATTCTCTATTGTTTCTTTTTCAATAATTTCAACAATTGATTTTCAATACTTTCGAAGATGAAAATGCTTTTGAAAGAAAAATGTTGTTCAATTTTCAAAAAGGACCTACACCACGATGGTGAGAGTGAACAAAACCAAAAACTAATGAACAAGCAATAGACAAAAACCCAAACCAATATTTCAATGGAAACAAAAATAACAAGGAGACCAAACTAGTCTTTTCAATTGCATGAGAAAAATAATATTTCAAATCATGAGCAAATGATAAAGACAAAGAATCTCAACTTTCAACCGATCGTCGGTTCTTAACCAAACAAGCACACTCAGATTCCAAAATCAGAGAGTATATCTTTGCATAGAAAAGTCAAGAAACGAAAGTTAAGAAAAATGGACAGGAAGAGCCTTTGATTTCCTAAGACTGTTCGTGCACAAAAACGAAGACAAGAAAACATCAACCAATGGTCCAAGAAGCTCTTTTCAGGCACCTATACTGATCTGGGTAGCTGAAAATGCAAAAAACTCAAATTCAAAATTTTGAAAAGAGGGTTCGCAGGCTAACAGCATTACACAGTGCGAGAATAGGTCATTCTCATAGGCCAGCTTTGAGCAGAGTGTGAGAACCTCGCACTGGACCTAAAAGAAGGGTGCTAACTCAATATATTCTCGCATGCCACTGTGGAGTGCAGTGCGAGAATGTCTTAAACCAAGCAAATTTTTGGAAAAGGAAATTGTTTTTGAAGAGGCCTCTGGACCCAGAAGGTCTATCAGGGTATCCTGAAGACTCAGAGATTGATATGAATGGAGAAAGGTAAGGCAAGAGAAAGTGGCCAAGGAAAAACACCAAAAACCACAAAGAAAACGGGTTATATCCCCAGTGGATATGCCAATTTTGTTATCAGACTAATCGGTAGTTGCGGACACAAACAGATCTCCCTAGATCGACCTAGATCTAGAACAAAACAGGACAGGACATGACTCTTTCCCTAAGTTTTGACCATTGAATTAGCTAGTAGGGAGGAACAAGTAACATACCTTTGTATCGCTTCCTAGGGTCTTTGTTGCTCCCGCTTTACTCTGGTGCTCTCGTGAGGTCAAGACCAAGACAACACAAACCAACCAAAGTGAAGATAGCAAAATATATTCAACTGTCAACTTATGTGTATGATCAAGGAATTACACAATTACCTTTGTATCCCAGAGAACCACAACAGAATAACAACAGTCACAAACATGAACCTCAGAAAAGGACATGGATTAGAAAGCAGAATTGGTATAACAATGAAGAATGCACACTCTCTCTACAAGATAAGCAGAAGAAACATGGTTGGTATGTTGACAATGGTTGTTCAAAACACATGATAGGTGATAGAGACGGGTTTCTTACATTAAGAAAGGAAATAGATGGATCAATATCCTTCAGAAATGATGATTCAGCTAAAATCATTAGAAAAGGAACAGTCGGAATTGGGAACAAGAATACAAAGGAAAAAAAATGTTCTACTAGTAGAAGATATGAAAAATAATCTTCTAAGTGTGAGTCAAATATGTGACCAAGGTCATAAAGTTACGTTCGATTCACAAAAGTGCGAGATAAGAAAAGAAGGTTTAGGAAAATTGATTGCTACAACTGCTAGAACTTCAAGCATCATATATGTGTTAGGTGAAATTGGAAATGAAAAGTGTTGTCTAGGAAAGGAATATGAAAGTTGGCTATGGAACAGAAGAATGGTTCACATACATTTTGTTAACCTTGTCAAATTCATCAAAAGAGAAGCAGTCGGATAAATGCCCCAGATCACGAAACCAACCAACACTTTATGCAAGCATTGTCAACAAGGAAAGCAAACAAAGACTAGGTTCAAATCAAATGAATATTCAACGACAAGACCAATGGAGATTGTGCACACTGATCTAGTTGGACCAACTACAACAAAGGGTTTAAAAGGTGAGAAATACTTTATGTTATTAGTTGATGATCATACAAGAATGACTGCAGTTTGCGTTCTCAAGAGTAAGTCAAAATCTTTTGAAAACTTTAAGATCTACAAGGAAATGGTTGAAAATGAAAAGGATTCAAAAATCAAATGCTTGAGATCTGATAATGGAGGAGATTTCATTTCAAAGGAATTTATGGACTATTGCAGTAGTCATGGAATAAAAAGGCAATTGTTCGTTGCTAGGACACCTCAACGAAATGGAGTTTTTGAAAGAAAGAACATGACAGTACATGAAATGGCTCAAACAATGATAATGGATTCCAAATTTACAGATATATTTTGGACACGGGCAATGCATATAGCAGTTCACATTCAAAACATAGTAATTCTCAGAAACAACAATGACAAAACTCCCTACGAGCTATGGAAAGGAAGACCAACAAATGTGAAGCACTTGATAGTTTTTGGAAGCAAATGCTACATCAAAAGAGAAGATGGAAGAATGAGAAAGTTTAACTCTCATGTGGACAAAGGAGTATTTGTTGGTAGCTCAAGCACAAGGAAAACATACAAGTGTTGCAATTTGAGATTAAACAAAGTTGTGGAAAGCATCAATGTAACAATTAATGAAACACAAAGACCAGAATCAAAGGAAGAAGAAAATGAATCAATGGAATAGTCTTTCGAAAAGAAAGCAAAAGATTAAAAAGAAGTAGAAGAGGAAGATGAAGAGAATCTGACAAAAGAAGAAGAGCAATTCCAACAAGTGTCTCCAAAGACACCTAGTAGACAAGTACAGAAGAATCATCCTTCAGATCAGATTATCAGAAACAAAGATGCAGGAGTTGAGACTAGAAGAAGAATCCGTTCACCAGAACAAACACACCTAGCACTCTTATCTACAATTGAACCAAATTGTTTTGAAGAAGCCAGCAAGGATGAATTTTGGAATAAGGCCATGGATGAAAAAATGGATCAAATAGATAAAAATGACAGTTGGGAATTGGTTCCAAGACCAAATAATAAGAATGTGATTGACACAAAATGGGTTTTCAGAAATAAATTGAATGAAGATGGACAGGTTACAAGGAACAAATCTAGATTGGTATGTAAAGGATATGTACATATTGAAGGAATCAACTTTGAAGAGACATTTTCCCCAGTTGCCAGAATGGAAGAAATCTGTTTTCTTTTAGCTTATGCATGCTCCAAAAATATTAAAGTGTATCAGATGGACGTAAAATCATCTTTTCTTGAATGGGGAACTTGAAGAAGAAGTCTACATTGAACAACCAGAGGGATTTCAGTTGTCAGAGAATGCAGACTATGTGTGCAAATTAAATAAGGCCTTGTATGGTCTAAAACATGATCCTAGACCATGATACTCTAGACTGGATAAATATCTACAACAGGTAGGGTTTAGAAAAGGAAGTGTAGACAACAAGCTCTACATCAAGGTAAGTCAAGGTAATATTTTATTAGTTGAAGTTTATGTTGATGATATTATTTTTGGTAGTGATGATGATAGGTTAAGCCAGAAATTTGCAAATGATATGCATAATGAATTTGAAATGTCATTACTTGGAGAACTATCCTTCTTTCTGGGACTTCAAATATGTAAAAACAACCAAAGAATTTTTATTTATCAAACCAAGTATATCATAGAAATGATAAAGAGGTTCAGAATGGAAGATTACAAACTAGTTATCACTCCCATGAAAACCAGTTGCAAATTAAACAAAGATGATGATTCATAGTCTACAGATCAGAGGCAATATAGGTCAATCATTGGTTGATGCATGGTTCAGGTTTATTGGTACATTCAATACAGGTTGATGCATGGTTCAATTTTATTGGTACATGTTTAGAATGATATATCTCACATTGATAGTGTGACAATGGTTCCATCATTGTACTTCTACTTTAGGGAGGTTGGACGGGGAAAGGACATGTGGTTGTAGCCACCATCCGGTTGTATCCGGAGAACATAGGGGGTTGTATCCTCCTTCTAGTTGTAGCCAGAGAATTGGGGAGTTGGTGCTTCCCTCAAGTTGTAGCCTGAGAAACTAGGGGGTTGGAGCCTCCTTCCAGTTCCAGCTGAAAAACAAAGGAAGTTGGTGCTTCCAATGAATGTAATTCTTCAATACATATAAGAAAAAACATTATGTGGTTTTCTCTCGCTTTGGATTTCCACATAAAACACTGATGTACTGTGTATGTCTATGATTGTTCATTTGTTCATTTCTCATTATTAGATGATAATTCTACATTGATATAACACTTGGATTATTTGGTTTAAAAAGGATTATAATTTATCTATTACTGATTCACCCCTCCCCCCCTCTCAGTAATCCAACAACATTTTCGTGTAATTTACCATATATATCTAAATATATGCATATTTATTTTATTTACTGGGAAAAATGATTAATTATATTCAACCAGAAATTATCTTTTTATTAATTATATTATAATATAATTTTATTTAATTCTATTACAATATGATTAATTTATATCAAAGGGGGCACTTAGGATTATGAATTCTCATTAATACCTAATTCTCCGGAATTCAGAGAAATTCCTCATCATGCATTTATGAACCCAAATCTCTCGAATGCTGGAGTTCCGGAGAGGATCTCACTCATACTATACCTTTGTGAAAATATAATTAATTAGATTAATTTATAATATAATTCATCACCTTAAATGTTTATATTGATACTTGTGCAACCAGTGGAACGATAAAGGGTAGGTTTGGGCCTTCGACCCTTCGTTACTTGTTCATTCCATTACCCTAAACATCTCGGAGTCCCAAATTCTCGGATCTCTGGAGTCCCGAACTCCCGAAGGGTCCATACTTCATGTGATTTTGTATTAATATTAAATTAAAAAGGGAAAATAGGGTTGGTAGTTTATCACATACCAATATCACAATAAACCCATTTAATATATATTATATTAACCTCTTTGGAAAATGCGCCCAGGTTTATAAATTCCCCTAATATTTTATTAATATTTGAAATAAGGGAGAGAGAGAGAACTTTGGGTCAACCCCCTTTGGCTCTCCACCACATTACTTATACTCCAATATCCCGGAGTCCCGAAGCTTCGAAGTGACCCCACTGCCACACATTACCACGCCATTCAATATTCAAAGGATCATTTATGTGTAATCAATTTAATGAACCTAAAAAATAATATAATATATAATTTATATTCCTCGAAAATTACACCGAGGTCTTAAAATTCTCCAATATTATATTAATATTTGACATGAGAGAGAGAGAGAGAGAGTTCTCCGGGTCAATCTCCTTTTCCTCTCCCACACATCGTTTACATTCAATTCTCTTGGAGCCGCTCCAGAGTCCTGAAGCTCTGAAGTCTAGAAAAGGGACCCACTTGTAATTACATTATGGTTTAAATACAATGAAATAATTTGGGTTGATATATATATATA
>JZKD02S0633092.1:697450-720326 GCA_000966675.3 Picea glauca | reverse complement strand
ATTAAAGGTATATTATATTAATCAGTTTCATTAATCGATCACATTAAATAGAACAATATAAATAATTGTATTTATTATTTATGCAACCTTTTGTTGAGGGAAAGGAAGGGTTCAAGTTTTCGACGACTTTGGCTCGTGGGATCACATCACCCAAACATCTCGGAGCCACAGACCTCCGAAATCCTGGAGTTCCAAAGACTACGAAAAGGCTAAAGAATTTGGTCACCGTTTAATTCCCTCATGTGTTTAACATTAAAATGGTAATAATAATTATATTCTTTTGGGTCGCATGTATTTTACACTCCAGGGGCTTTAACCTGCATTTTCATAATAATAAAATAATATTACTACTACTACTACTAATAATAATAATAATCATATGTATACAAACATATATACATATATTTCCATAGTTTTACTCAGTTTTGCTACCTAGACGCTTTAAAGGAAAATTATTTTCTTTTATAGAAAAGAATAAGGAAAGGAAAAACTTAGTTTTCCAGGCTTTACAGTTTTCCAAGGAAATTTTCTCCATCCTGGAAATTAAAATATAATTATAATCTCTCCCTTCTAGTGGGTAAATGAGCAAAATTTTATTTCCTTATTACTGTGCTTTACTACTCTTACTAAATTTTTGGAAAATGGTCATAATACAAAGATCCTCCACAATAAATTTGATGTTTCTACCAGGATTTACTGCCCACCAAAATTTAAGGGGATTCTTCCCAAATTTAGGATATTTAACACAACTTAAATATAAATGTTTATTTATGCCCCAAATAGAATTTTGAGAACTTTTTTATTTTAATTTCATTTAGACCAATTTCATTTTTATGTCCTAATTATTTTTCCTCAATAATTATTTATAAGGAATTTTGATGTTTTCCCATAATTGGGATTATTTCCTGAAGTCCACACAGATCTAATACATTCTAACTTTTTTGCAGGGGATTTGAAGATATCCTAAAATGGAGCACTATTACACATAAAAATAACTCTCTCTTCTTTCATAGGTGTTATAGATATTTTTAACTACTCGGTCATCAATTTCTCCACATGCATTAAACTTTACAATACAATTAACCACACCATCCACTCCCAGAAATATTACTTTAGCACAGAGACAATCAAGAGATAATAAATTAAATCCAAAGAGCTTCACCTAAGACATTCTCTTTATTCTACTTAAATTTCTCCAGTCACTTTTGTCAGAAATTAAACTTACATGGTCCTAGAATATAGTATAAACATTTCTCTGATCTAAACACTATGTAGATCTAACCAAGTATACTTATCTAGAAACTAGATAGTGATGCAACTATTGAAAGGGTTTATGTTTTCCACCCAACCGTAGGCACAATAAATCCTCAAAAAATTTATTGTTGGCCACCCCCTATCTATATCATGATGCTCTGAGAAAGACTCTTCATTTTGTTTAGCAATAGCCAGGGATGTAGGCCACTCTCCTCCTCCCATAGGAACTTGGTAGAACGGTTTTCTCTTCACCGAGAAAGGGGGTCTGCAATGAGTGCTTCCTTAGTCACTCATCTTCTTTGCAACCTCTTTTATCATCTTGGAATGAAAACGCTACACAACAGTGCATGTACCCAGAACAAATTCATTTTTTGGTTCTTTTCTGAACCAGATAGTTGCACATGCTCTCCCTCCTCATAAAATGGTCACCAGACGCATTCCCATTGCATCCTCTTCCTCTTCCCACAAATTTCCCTTCTTTTCTTTCCTTCCTCAACAATATTTTGTGGGTCCAAATCCCCATTTCGTGGTCAGGTCAAGAAGTTTTCAGATGGGTACTCTTCCCATCTCCTCTTTGACTCTTGATGATAACTTCCCAACTACCATCCTGACTGGTAATTTATTTTTTTGGTTCAGAGGACTGTTTTGAGTCTGAATAATTTAAATCTAGCAAAGTAGTGGTTTGGTGGGGGTCATCTCAACCATTGTTGGTTCCCCTCACTATCTCTCTCATGAATCATGATCTACATTGACAAACCCCTTCAATAGTTATGCAACACTTTCCATTTTATTTAGTAACAAAATATATACATTACCTTTTATAACAAAAAGGTTCATCAATTCTAACACCCACGCATATTCAATCTTCCCATAGTCTTTTAGTAGGTTATAGTTATATTTACAAGTTGGGGGAAACATGGGTATTACAATCTCGACCCCTTAAAGGAACATCATCCTCGATGTTCTACCTACTGATGTGCTCTGTATGTGTTAGCACAAAGGCAGACCCAGGGTTCAACGCTACAACAACGCACCAACAAAACCCTAACTACCAGCCCTTTCGGCAACACCTGCAAAGCAGATGAAGTCTCACCCAAGGTAGAGGTAGGGGTGGTTGCAAGACTCAAGTGTCTTCAACCTTAGCTGGGACACATATATGTGATTGTAATACTTAACAAAACACTTATCATCAATATTTCATCATATTCAACCAATTACTACTGTGCATATAGAGTAGAGCATCACATCATTCACTTAGATCTGATGTATTTAAGAACTCTATCATAAACATGCAGGTTAAATCTAGTAGATAAATCACTAAGCACCTTCATGTAAGTCAGATCTAACATTCTTACACATCATTAGCACAAAGCATAAGCAAATTTATCTATCTCTATCAAAGCACTTAGCAAGAGAAGTTATAAATGCATGAGGACAAGCAGAAAGAGGAGCAACACAATGTTTATGTGGTTCACCCCCAGCCTGGGGCTATGTCCACCAACTCTTATTCTTTATTGTCTTCAATCAATTGGTTACAAGCACAGAGCCTCAAAAACCTACTTTGCCTAGGACAAAAGATATGTGCAGCTCTCTAGATCCTCCTTCCTTGCGTTGCAACACAAAGCCTCCACAGTTTCTTACAATGACTTGCACTTAGATCTACAAGTCTCATATAGTATGCACAAAGCCTTACAAATATTGATCACACAGATCCCACTCTTAGCACTTAGCCAACTTGCACAACACTTGCGCACTATTCAACTACTTCTTACATTTCCTAGCCTTCTATTTATACATACAAAATAGGCCTAAACATGGGTAAAACCATGGGCCGACATCCCATTCCTGTTACATATTCCCAAATCCAAAAAAGGACCCAAAAATGGGTTGAAATACCACAATATTTGCTTCATCTTGCGCTTCTCCTTTGACAGGCTGTCGAAGTCCCAAAAATAGGTCAAACTTGACCAGACCCCTCAAAACTTGGTCAAGGGCCAATAGGCCCCCAACACTCACCTCTGACTCATCCCGAGTCACTTTGATGTAGGAAGGTCTGCTTAGAACACTTCGAGCTTGGCTCGAACTGCTTCGACTTTTTTTTGTGCTACAAGCTCTTATTCAAAAAACTCTTGAATGACTACATCATTCATAGCTCCTTCCAGGCATTGTTCTGCTATGGTGCTAACCTGCTCCAGTTCTTCTCCCTGGCTCTCAACCTCTAAGAAAAATTGGTAAGCCTTGTCTTGCATAGGTCAGAGTCTCTGAGTTACTTCCATAACTCTGCTTTGGATAGCCTGGATCTGTTGTTGGGTGGTTCACTGCTCTTGAGATCTCTTCATTCTCTCCACAACTGTGAGGGCTTTCACTTGTGCTTGTAGTGTTTATGCATGTTGCTTCACTTCCTGGAGATGCGACTCCAGTTCCTGCAACTCTTGGTTCTTGGTGATTTTCTCATATGTCTGGGCACTCCGATCAGTGAATTTCTTACATTCTAAGGTAAGGGCCTTTAGCCTTTCAACTGTGCTCCTAGAAGTTGCTTCTCTTTGGTCCTTTACCTCCTGTGGGGTCTCAGGTACAGTGCATAGTTCTAGGTCTACGATGCATTGCTCCATCTACTGGATCACTTCTTCAAGTTGTGCTACTTGCTTTGTGACTTGATCCTTTGCCTTTACTTCTACGACAATCATAGAGTGCAATGCTTTGTTGACTGCTTCCTTCAGTTCGATTTTCTCGATGAGCAACTGTTCCTTGCCTTGATGCAGCTGTGCCTTCTTCATCGAACGTCGCTTGGAGATAACTCTTTTCCTGTTCGGCAGCTCGACGTTGTTCTACAAGTACTCCCTGTACTTGTACCAAAGCTTGGGTGGCTTGCGTTGTTTCCTCTTGTGCTTGTCAAAGGCGAGCTTTGACTGTATCAGTGAGTCGATGGAGTTGGGTTGTATCATCTCTCAATTCCAGTGTTCCTAGTGGCAGAGGCACAGTGGAGACTGCATGGCTAGAATGTAGTGCCTGTTGTACCCTTGTAGCTCGACCTTAATTCTATTGTACATCTCCTCCTACTTAGCTTGTTGCTTCTCGACTATCTCCAGTGAAGCATCATTCAGGGTTACTATGATGAAATTGAAATCATCAGAGTTGAGGACAGTCTGTATATTAGTTATGGGGGCTTTTGATCTCATCTGGGAGGAAGGTTTCGGGGAGAAAACCTTCCTTTTCTTTGAGGGGTCCTCCTCGCCTCTAGGAAGTGTTACGTCACCTTTGCTCTGTTCAACTTCTGTTCCATCTATATCTTCGCCATCACCTCCTTGCTCTGGTGACATGGAAGTAGTATTCACTAAGGCACTACTTAAATCTTGTACTTCGTCAGTCTTCTTTGTTTTTCTAGGTTCAAGTGTATCCTGTGCAGCTTTTGGGTTGTCGATGTTGGATATCTCCACATGGTTGTCTGGAATAAGGAGGTCAGCGAACCATTCCTTAGTAATATCCTCTAAGTCCTCCTCCATCAACTTATAGTAGGATTGAATTTGTTGCTTATGCTCATCGACTCGTGCTTTGATATAAATGAAATGTTGATCCGCATTGAACTTCATCAGAGGCCTAAATTGGTGTAAAGTGTTCGGGGTCATGCGAGGCTCAGACTGTATGGATATATTCAACTGATTGTAGTATGTATGGAACACGACATTTGATTTCCATTTCTTATTCATGTCACTCAAGTACCACAATGTACTAAACTTCATGGCCAATGGTTCAAATGGCTCGATGTTCGGGAAGGTCGCACCTTCTGCCATATCCCAGGCAATGAAAGAGATCAGGACCAATAGCCAGCTGAAATGAAATTTGTACCCTTGATCCTGGGTTTCTTTGAACTCGAGTTCTAATTGGTTCACCAGGTACTTCACCCAATTCATTTGTAGGCCCTCCGTGCACTTCCCTGTGAGGTCAACTACAAAACCAGTCACTTGAGTGGGTCGGTTCTTGCATACTAACTTCCCTGCAATCATTTGACAGGTGAGGTGCACTGTGCCATTTTGAATAGAGGCTACCGTGTATCCTTGCATGCCCTTCTCGACATCATCGTAGGTGTCTTTGATCCTTTGTGCGAGAGCACAGTCCATGGCTTTTCCAGGGTAAAAATCTTATGGATCAGGTCCTTGCATACTAATCCCAGTGATCAGATTGATCAAGGTTGGATCAACTGTGATACAAAGTTTTAGCCACAAATATCCACCATGGTAATAAGATAGTAGCAGCTTGACACATGCATTCACCTCTTGGTGTCTTCTGAAGTGGGGAATTTTCATGATGTTGAGTAGGGTGGATTGTGCGAGGTTATGGGTCCATGCTTGGGGAATTACCTTTGAGTTTTTCCCTTTTGTTCTAGTCAGATACTTATGTGGGGCTAACATGTTGTAGACTTTGCAATATTTGAGGTTGAAGTTGCTAAACTTCAACACTGTGATCTTATCTTGGTCTTCTTGCACTGCGCATATCCCCTTTGGGAGGTATGCAATGACCAAGGCGTACTCAAAATCTCTAGGTATGTTGTCACGGTTTACAACACTGCTTAAAGGTGGTATATAGGTGGGTTAGATGGTCGGGATCAATTTAGCATTTGCTAAGTCATCCCTATGCTTAGTTCACTTCTCATTGGAAGGTCGGGATGGTCATGTTCCATGAGAAGTCGATGGTGATGCTTGAACTATTCTCGTAGATGAAGCCTATACACCTACAAATAATCCTCTCTCCGACATGACTCTTTCAGTCATCAGGTTGAGGAGTACTTCTGTCACTGATTCTTTGACTGCGGTGAGCTCCTTGAACATACGTGCTCGGGATGGAAATTCTCAGTTCAAAGGGTAACTTAGACACTGCAATAGAATAGATGGACAGAGTACGATGATTACTGTGTGAAAATAACTTAGTCTACGGGCTCAAATTCGTAGTTTGCAAAAGTGTTTTCTTCGCTTGGCGCGATGGGATAAATAGGTAACATGACAATGGGTCACTTGCAATGGGTATGAGGCCTTCATTAATTCTATTCGATCCGTTATGGTGCAGTCCAATGGTCTGGTGGAGAACCATAAATGGATTTATACCCATTCGGAGTGTCGCTCAAACGGTTATAATGTCCCCAATGGCTATATTTCTTCGTCATGGCGAAGTACCATGTGTCGATGTTCTGATATCCCGACGAAGCTCCAATTTTGCAAATTTTCCTTCTATAAGGTTCCCTCTGGAGCCTTCTGCAACTTATCGATCTTGGCTCTCTTCTTACTTAAATTTCTATCCTTCTTTCCAGTGAGCTTCATCTCAGTATTCCTTTTCCCATTCTGATTCTTATCTTCTATTGACATAGTTACTTCGTGTTGTTGAAATTGTTTTCTAGAATTCAGGGGTAATACTTATTCTTTATCTGGGACATGTACTTCAGTATTCTGAGGGTATTCTAATGTTCTTGTAGCTTTGACATCTGGGTCTTTGGTGTTAAATAGCTTCGATCTGTTCTCCTGTTCTTCAATCAAGTGTGTGATCCTTCTAGTCATTAAATCTTTGAATTCTTGCTTCTTATGCCCCAAAACTTCTTCTTCTTCCTTTTGTATGGATTGATCTCTATTAATCCAATGTTTTCCTAATAACATGGTAAATGGGGCACTTCCCTCGATAAATTTAATAATCTCAAAATCTTCTTTTGTCGAAGTTCCATTAACATTCATAGGTATGCGAGCGAGCTTCCCACATAGGTTTATCATCTTTCCTCTGAATAACCTTATTCCTCCTAATGAAGGGATCATAACAGGCTTTCCTATAGCTTCTCAAGTTCTCTCTGTCATGATATTCACCTGTGTTTCCTTATCTGGAACATAGTCAATGTCAAAGTCTCTTATTCTCGCTTCAATGCATTCTTTTTCTTTGAAGATATTTGATAATCTGACATGTCGATGGTCATTCAGGGTTTCTTTTATTTGTATAAATACTTTCTCTGATTCTTTCTAGGGTTATTCTATTTCATTATCTGCCTTAGGGTTTTCTTGATTCAGATTCATTCCTTCCATCTTAGCAATCATTCTAGGGCAATCCAACAATTCATGGTTCATAGGTTTACAACAAAGACAACTAGGTCTTTTCCCATGGCATTCCTTAGCAATATGTCTCGGTCTTTTGCAACTATAATAGAGGGTTAATCCTCTCTTTCATTTAAGTGATCCCCAACATTTCCTATACTGCACGCTAGGCTCATAGGAGCTAACCTGCAAAAAATTTTTTCTAGGATCCTGCATCCATTTGTTAGTCCAAACATTCTTCCTATGCATAGGTATAACATATATTTCACTATTATTATTACATCTACTCATATCAAACCTTCTTTCATCTATTAGTGCCCTAGTTTTCAAGCTAGGATAGAATCTATCAAACACACCTAGATTCATACTTTTGAAACAAAAATTTCCAATTATCTTACTTTTTCGGAGCACAAAGCTTCTAGATCTATAACTTTTCACTATTCTTACCTTTATCAGAGAACAGAGCTTACAGATCTTACCTCTTTTCTTTAGATATTACCTCTTTTCTTGGCATAGAGCTCCTCGGGTCAAGTAGAATGTTGCACACTAGGGAAACATATCTATGCATAGAGATTTCATAATCTTAGGCCGAATCTTTGCACAAAGATTCTTCTTTCTTAGTTCCCAATAATCACAGTTTCATTTCCGATACTGTGCACTTCATCAGTATATCTATCCACAAAACGTTTCTTCAGCTCCCAACAATCACAGTTTCAATCCCAGCAACGGAACCATTTGTTGGCACAGGGGCAGACCCAGGGTTCAACGATACAACAATGCACCAACAAAACCCTAACTACCGACCCTTTCGGAAACACCTACGAAGCAGATGAAGTCTCACCTGAGGTAGAGGCAGGGGTGGTTGCAGGACTCAAGTGTCTTAAACCTTAGCTGGGACACAGATATGTGATTATAATACTTAACAAAGCACTTAACATCAATAGTTCATCAATATTCAACCAATAACTACTGCACAGATAGAACAGATCATCGCATCATTCACTCATATCTAATGTATTTAAGCACTATATCATAAATAGGCAGGTTAGATCTAGCAGATCAAGCACTAAGCACCTTTATGTAATTTAGATATAACATTCTTACACATCATTAGCACAAAGCATAAGCAAATTTATCTATCTCTATCAAAGCACTTAGCAATAGAAGTTATAAATGCATCAGGACAAGCACAAAGTGGAACAACACAGTGTTTATGTGGTTCACCCCCACCCTGGGGCTACGTCCACCAACTCTTATTCTTTATTTTCTTCATTCAATCGGTTATAAGCACAGAGCCTCAAAACCCTACTTCGCCTAGGACATGAGATCTGCGTAGCTCGCTAGATCCTCCTTCCTTGCGTTGCAACACAAAGCCTCCACAATATCTTACAATGACTTGCACTTAGCTCTGCAAGTCTCATACATTATGCACAAATCCTTACAAATCTTGATCACATAGATCCCACTCTTATCACTTAGCCAACTTGCACAACACTTGTGCACTATTCAACTACTTCTTACATTGCCTAGATTTCTATTTATACATACAAAATAGGCCTAAACATGGGTAAACCCATGGGTCGACATCCCATTCCTGTTACATATTTCCAAATCCCAAAAAGGACCCAAAAAGGGGTTGAGATCCCGTGATCTTTGCTTCGTCTAGTGCTCCTCCTTTGACATGTTGTCGAAGTCCCAAAAATAGGTCGAACTTGACCAAATCCCTCAAAACTTGGTCAAGGGACAACAATATGTACAACAGTAAACATAAATGGGTATGCTTGTTTCATGCCATCCTCCATTTCCCATGTAGCTTCATCTAGATAAAATTGTTTCCATTGCACCTTGACCTGTGCAAAGATTCTATTCATGAATGGGATTAATTTCATGTCTATTATGCATTGTGGCTCTAGCAAGAATTCTCCCTTTGGTTCCACCTGAATCAAAAAACAATCAATTATATGATTAGAATCATGTACATATTTGTTTAGCAATGAAACATGGAAAGACTTATGTGTCTTCACTATGGGAGGAAGTGCTAGTCTATATGCTACAGGTCCCACTCTGTCCAAAATTTCAAAGGGTCCAAAATACAGAGGTGCCATCTTGGCACAAGCTCGCATTCTTAAGGAACTTTTTTTTGGCTTAACTCGGAGATACACATGATCCCCTGCTTTGAACTCTCTAGGAGTCCTTTTTCTGTCTCCATAGATTTTTTTTCTATCCTGAACTATTTTCAGATTTTGTTTTATTTGAACTAATTTTTGTGCCATTGTTTTTAGCATATCAAGCCAAAGTGTAATTCTATCTACTGGATTATTCTAGCTGATTATAATATTTCATTTTCTACCATAGAGGGCCTCAAAAGGGCTCATCTTTAATGACTCTTGATAGCCATTTTTATAAGAAAACCATACCAGTGGTAGGTAGTCTTCCCACCTCTTGGGTTGATGCATCACATGCATCCTTAACATGCCCTCTAACACTTGGTTTACCCTCTCTATCTTCCCATCGGTTTGAGGGTGATAGGTTGTACTAAATAGGAATTTAGTTTCAAAACCAACAAAAAGATATTTCCAAAAAATTGAAGAAAATTGTGTATCTTTGTATGATATAATTTCCTTAGGCATGCCATGGAATATAAATATCTCTTTCATGAATATATATTGCCTTGTAGGTTGATTGATAGGAATAAAGTGAGAATCCTTGCTCAGTTTTTCCACAACTACCATAATGGCGCCATTATGCTTGTTTGATTTTGGTAACCCTGTGATGAAATCCATGGAGATGGTTTCCCATTTCCATTATTGAATTGGTAGGGGCTGAAAAATTCTTGTTGGATGTCGGTGCTCTGCCTTAACCTGCTAACATTCTATACATTTAGCTAAGAAATCATCTATGTCATTTTTTAGTAAAATTGTTTCCTAATGGTTGTGATCATTTTCTTATAACTGGGATGACCAATATATGGTCTTTTGTGTAGTTCACAATTTGGAATATACAACCTACCTTTGTAAGTTAGCATGCCATCATTCAACATTTGATAGCCCTCATAATTCAGCCCTGCGTGCTCTTTCTCTAGGTATGATTTCACGGTCTTGAAAAATGCATATGTTTCTTGTGTACTTTTGACTCTCTCCTTGATGTTTGATTCACAGGTGCTTACAACTTCCAAGTGAATCATTTTCATACTTCTACTAAGGGCATCAACCACCCTATTTTATTTTCCTTTGATATGTTTGATTTCAAAATCAAACTCATTGAGGAGAGCCATCCATCTAGTATGTCTAGCATTGAGTTTTGGTTGATCAAACAAATATCTCAACCCACTATGGTCTGTCATAAACACAAATATTCTACCTAGGAGGTAATGCCTCCACATTTTAAAGCATGTACTATGAAAGCCAATTCCAAATCATGGGTCACATAATTGATTTCGTGCTCATTCAGTTTTCTGTATTCGTAGCAAATCACATGTCCTTCTTTCATAAGGACTCGTTTGATCCCTTCCTTGCAGGCACCTATACACACAAGAAATTCCTTGTTTGAGTTTCCAATATTCAACACATGTGAATTGGTTAGAAGGTATTTCATCTCTTGGAATCTCTCTTCACATTCTGATGTCCAAATGAATTTAACTCCCTTTTTCTGAATGGAGGTGATTGGGAAACCAATATTGGAAAATGCCTTTATGAACCTTCTATAGAATCTTGCTAGGACCATAAAGGATCTGATATCAGATACATATTTTGGGGTAGGATAATCCATAATGGATTTGATCTTGTCAGGATCAGTTTCCACTCCTTCAGAAATAACATGGCCTAAGTAATAGACTTGGTTTTGGAAAAAGTCACACTTACTAAACTTAGCATAAAGTTGGTGTTCTCTTAGCGCCCGAAGCACTAACTTGAGATATTCTTCATGCTCTTCCCTACTCTTAGAATATATTAGGATATCGTCAATGAAAACCAACACAAATATTTCCAAGAACTTACTGAGTACATTATTGATTAAGCACATAAAAGTGGTTGTGACACAAAACCCCTTCCCTCCAAAGGGTTTCTCAACCTCCTGGTCTTGCATCGCTCGAAATATAGAGTTGGGGCGACTCTTCAGGTCCCTGGGGTTACCCAGAACCACAATACACACACAAGCCCCTTTTTCCCAAGTGACCAAAACTATGAACATGGGTTTATACCTTCGTGATTCATACTTCGAGGATATCCCAAGCTCTTCCTTCAAATTATTTTGAATCATTCTTCTTCGAATCTTCAGGCTTCTGCCATGTGCGTCCTCAAATTCGTCGGCCTTACTATGGTTCGGGTTTCATGACTTCCTGAAACTCTATTTTTCTCATCCATGAACCTCTGGACTTTCAACTTCTAGATCCCTTAATCTGATGTCGTGTTCTCTCCTTGCGATCAATGAATGAGATCAAACCGCAAATTTGGACTTCGTGACTCTGCACTTTCACTCCTTGCAGATTTGCTAAACCATGAAGTACTGAAACACCTTATAGCCAACTTCGTGTAGTTCTCCTGGATTTGACCATCTGGAATCGTTCGTCTCTTTCCAGAACGAATCTTGTCTATTCACTTTGATGGAAACTTCGGGGACCTTTCTCCTTGGATATTTCTCGTCGCTCTCCCTCCTGAGCTTTACTTCTTCCATTTTCTCTTGTTCCTCTGAACACTCTCTTCAACACTTAGTTGAATTCTCAACCTGTGCAGACCTTGCAACAGGTTTTCTTCCACACTCGAATCCTTTGTGGATGATTCCACACTCCTTGCGATTTCTCTCCAACAACTTCTCTCTTCTGCGACCAAAACCATGCTATTCCTCTTCGATCTTTGGATTTCGAAAACTCTGTCATGCACTCCTTGTGGACTTCAATGCACTCCTTGCATATATAAGTTGTGTTCTGCCTCTTCTGAGCTTACAAGTCGAAACAGACTTGGTCACACACTCCTTGCGAACACTATGCACACCTTGCACTCGCTCAAAGAAGAGAAACAATTGAAACTTGTTCACTCTTTACAGTGACTCATATATTCAACCATGTGAATGAATTCATGGATACAAGAACAAGAAATAATAAAGAATTGAAAAAAACCTAAAAGTATACCATCCACTCATTCAAATAGACACAATATAACACACATTTGGGACAATATTCCTCTACTACATTCATTCAACTGAACTTTACATACAGTCATACACTATTTATCTGTAGTTTTAATCTCTTGACTACAATGGCAATCTATACATTAGATTCAACATCCCCCTCTCGAAAACAATACCAAGATTTTTTTACAAAGGGGTGCTCTTCGAGCTTTTCCCTCCAACTACTCTAGGCTATCTTATCGAAATTAAATGCTATCAACTACTAAACATTTATTACAATAAATATCGAGTGAAACAGATAAGAGCAGACACTCTAGATCTATGCTGCAATCTGTCACATTAAAGAAAAATACATCCCCCATTGATCTTACATGATGGCTCAGACTTCGATCATTAAAGATGTTCATAACTCAAAATCTTTGTCAGATATTACATTAATACACCATCTTTAAAATTCAAAATATGCGCTAGTGCATCCAACTATCCTCCACGCATGCTTTGCTAGCGATGCTCCTGCATCATATTGGTGCATTGGTAAGCACAAATGGAACCACCACACATTCATAGTGCCCATATCTTGTCCTAAAGGATTTTTTGTGGATGTCTTCATCCTTAATTCGGACTTGATGGTATCTAGACCTCAATTCAATCTTGGAAAAAATTGTAGCACCCCTTAACTAGTCAAACAACTCATCAATCCTTGGCAAGGGATACTTATTCTTAATGGTCATCTTATTAAGTTGTCTATAGTCTATGCACAACCTAAGTGTGCCATCCTTCTTTTTCATGAACAAAGTTGATTCTCCCCAAGGAGACACACTAGGCCGAATGTAACCTTTGTCCAACATCTCCTTTAGCTGTAGTTTGAGCTCAACTAGCTCTGGTGTACTCATTCTATAGGGTGCTCTAGACATTGGCACTGCTCCCGGTACAAGTTCTATTGAAAAGTCAATATCTCTTCTTGGAGGTAGACCTGGTACCTCTTCTGGAAACACATATTTATACTCTCTTAATATGGGATGGTCCTCTAGGCTTGGTTTATTATTCTGAATAGAGTTCAACTCTTGTATTTCATACAAAGGAAATCCTTTTCTGTAATACTTCTTCACTTGAAGGGATGACATTTGTCTCACTGAGACATGCTTTTGAGTTCCTTGTAGGGTTATTTTTCTCCCTTCTTCAACTTCACACTCCAAAGTTTTATTGTAACAATGAAAATTAGTTTTATGGGTATCCAACCAGTCCATGCCAATAAACAGGTCATAAGATCCTAATGGGAGCATGTTTAGGGTTCCTTGGGTGGGTAATACATTTATAATGAATTGGCATGTTGGTATGACCTCTGTTACCTTTCTTTTGGTTCCAGTGGTTAGTTGTACCAACCATGATTTAGCATGTTTTACTTGCTTCAATTTACATTTCTCAACATTTTGAGGGGAAACATAACTTAGATTAGAACCAAGGTCAATTATAATGGAAACTAGATGGTTGGAAATCATACCTTCCATTTCCACCACTGAAGCTTGGTGGCAAGCTAGTCTATTATCTAGGTCTGCATAAATTTGTGGCATGCTCCTAGCCACATAATTGACTGTGGTAGCTTCTTGGATATTGTAGACCCTCTTATTTTCATGTTGCCTATGTGGGAAGTCCCTCAGCAAATGTTCTTCTCCACAACCCCAACATTTCAAGGGTTCTCTTTTTGTATTATCAGTCTTACCTAGGGCTGATCCAAAGGGTTTATTATTACTCTGAGATGGAAAATTCTGTTGATATACACTTTTAGTAGGAAGGGTCATCTTAGAAATTTTCCCATGATTATTAAATATTGAGGATTTAAACCCCTTCTTCTTGAATCCCAAATTACTTTTCTTCTTCTAGTCCTTATGAGGTTCTGCCTTATTCTTGAATTTCTCATAGCAGTACCTTGTCTTCCAAATAGTGTCTTCTAAAGTCTTTGGTTCATCAAATTCAATTATGTCCTGGAAGGACTGAGGAAATCCAATAACAAATAATTGCATCTTTACCTTTTCATCCTTTATGTAGGGAACATACCTCATCAACTTAAGACATTTGTTGATATATTCATCTATTGTGAGTTGTCCTAGCTTGAGTTCATAGAACTCCATGGTCTTCCCATCAAAGTATTTTTCTGACAGATACTTCTTCTTAAAGTATTTCTCAAATTGTTTCCATGACAAGTCTTTCTCATGGATTCATTTCACATTCCTAAGGTCCTCCCACCAATTGGAGGCCTTTCCATTCAAGTTGAAAATGGCTATTCGGGCCTTTAATTTTTTAGAGTAGTCATGGACTCTGAAGTACTTCTTGAAGCCAAGTAGCCAAACTTTTTCTTCTTCCACCTTTTTAATTTCTCCATCGAAAGTGGGTGGTTTGGCTTTATTAAACTCTTTAGGGTCATGCCTCTTGGAATGTTTCCACCTCTTTCTTCTCCTATGGGAATGCGAACTAATCTCACTACTAGAAAATTCCTTGGAGTTGTCAGTTTCCTCACTAGATGATTCTTATGTTGAATGTCTCTTGGCTCCATGATGGGCCTTCTTTGAGGTGCTCCTCCTTGTGTGGCCACTTTTAGGACCATGCTTTTGTATCTCAGGTGGACTTTGGGTTTTCTTAGTTTAATGTTTATCCACATTACTGGCTATTGGTCCATGTTGCAACTTTATTTGTATATCTGATAGGCTTTGCAGTAGGACTGCATTAATTTTAGTTTGTTTTTCCTGTTCTTTTATCAACCTTTCATTTTCAGCCTTACAATTCTGTAATTCTTCCATGAGGATTCTTACAGTTTCAACCAAATATGGAGGGGTTTTCTTGGCATCCAATTCACTTTTTTTTTATTCTATAAGCTGCCTACACCTATGTCTTGCGAACATCAAGTTTTCGTCGCATTTTTTTCAAATAGACGACATTTTCATTTCTTGCGACATTTACACATTTGTCTCCGTTAAAGTTTTCACGACTATAAGCGTGAAAAATTCTCTTTTCAAAGTCACATTTCGATCATTATCTGAACTGTCAATATCTTTTGTGTCATTATGCCTATTGCACTTACCTTTTTATTGGTCATTACATGACTGGCAATATCCTTTGATCGGTTCTCATACATCGATTGATTGTATAACTTGGTTTTATTGAAGACATTTAGCCTTTGGATTTGCATTTTATGACTTGCCTAATCATTGATTCTATGAAAATGCATAGGGGTTTTGATTAAGTTTATATATATATATGATATAATCCTTATGCTCATCTTTTCATAAATTTTGGCTTGTCGACTATATGAATATCGTTTGGCACCTTGGTTAAACTTTTGATTATATACATTGGCACATATTTGATATTGGGTTTTGATTTATATGTCAGATTTGTAAACGTTATGGTATAACACTTGCGCGCATTGGTATGCACATTGCATTTTATTGGTTGTATGCATGACTTAATGGTTGAACTATTATTATGGAATGAACAGCTATGAAATCTGGCGGTTGTACTTGGATAATGAATATTATGCATGGCAGACTCCACCACCTTCGCATGCTTGCATTAATGCTTATCCCTTTTGGCTCGATTCATCGTTGTTGGTTCGGGTAGCTCTATTACTGTGTGTTGGTGAATTTGAACCCTTCCCTTACCATGCATTTGGCTCCATGGCCCCGGTCGTGCGAGTTGAACCCAATGGCAACCAGACCCTGTTAATGTTTGATAATGCCCGTCAAGATTTGGTAGATAGTGTATGGCTTACCTTCGTGAAACGTTTCGAGGGTTTTAACCTTTGCGTAGCTCGACAGTTTTCCATGACCTTTGATGGATGTCGAGCCAAGGTCGGCGATGTACAGTTAGAAATTGATGAACAATTTATCAGCTCAGCCACGGGGTTACCTACCTCTGGACAACGTTGGTTTAAGAATTGCAAGGTCGAGGAAGTGTCGTGGACATTGTTGTTTCAATCGTGGAAAATCACCTCCCGTGAGAGAGGTATGCCCATAACTATGACAACGACGGCACGATTTATTAATGATAATCAAGTAGTTTTTGACCTGTGAAGGTCGCTACGGGTTTGTATTCCTCTACCACCTGCGTCTATTGATGGTTTTTATAGGGTATCCTCTAAACATGCCATTCTATTTTCATCGGAGCCTGTATAAAATGTCCAAAAAGTATAAAAGGCACAAGGCTGATAACAACCTGTTTCATCATGGGCTTATCAAGCTCGTCGTTGTTTATCAATTGAGTTTGCTTGGTGATACTTGGAAGGCTTTCATTGCCCGTAATGACTTTGAATACGTCGACCCTATACAGGTTGATAAACCTGTGGTAACTGAGACTAAGGCTGAACCACCTCTACCCTTACACCTCCTATTGCCTAAACCCTCAGTCGACTCTCCTATCGACTTACCAGACACTGTAGCTAAGAGTGCAGAAGCCATTGCAAAGCCTTTGAGCAAAAAGCTCAAGGAAAACCTTGCTTCAAACTCCAAAGGGAAAAATAATGCACGTTTGATTTCATGAATGGCAAGGAACAAGCCAAAACCCCCTGTTGAGCCAAACCCTATCGTTTTGAGTGAAGACTCCGATTCGGAAGTGGAGCATTTCTTGGCTAGTGAATACCCTTATTCGCAAGGTTTGTGTGTCAAACCCTCATATGATTTCGTTTCAAACCTACCCGCATGCCTAAAGGACGACCCTAACTACCCAGGCATTAAGTTGCCTTGTGAAACCCTCGCTCATTTGCCCAAACCCTCTCCTGCTCTGTCTAAACCCACACAGTCACCCTGTGACCAATGCAATTCATGGTTAGAGCGATATTATCTTGATGTTCCGATTCTCCAATCAAGGATTCAATCTTTGGAAGACCAGATTGCACTGTTAACCAGTCAAAAGGCCAAGCTCCAAGCGACAGATAAAAAGCAAAAGACAACAGGATCCATCCTATTTAAAAACGTGGAATCAACCACGACTGTTGTAAATTCCAAGCTGGTATAAGCACGCAGCCTCGTCGCTACACATGTATGGAAAATTTGATATCATTTTGTAAGTAATCTAGGTTGTTATAACGTTTTCAATTCAGTTTTTAAACAGTTCTGTTCACACCTTGAATGGCTCTGTTATATTGCGTGCATTCTATATATAGCTTTGCTTTGAATAGAAACAAATTTCGATTCGATATACGATTTAATCAATAGATTTGGATTGGATTTGAGTGATCTTTGCTTGAAGTTGATTGATTGGCTTGCCTCGTTAAGGTGACAAAATTAATAGTTTGCCTTCAAATGAGTTGATTTGTATTCGATTTGAAAAGAATTTTTTTTACATTCAGTTTAGAACATAATCACGTTCGGATTTGGTTCTGTTATGATCCTTATGCTATGGTTGGTAAATGATTCGATCGAGTTTGATTGTTACGATTTTGCTCAGATTCGATTTCATTATCATTGATATGCTATGACTGGTAAATGTTTTCGGGAAGATATTTGTTACGATGTTGTGTCATGTGATGTTCTATCTTTGACTGTTTCCAAGTTAAGGATAATGAATCTGTTTCTTTGATGAAAACATTACGCTCAAATAACATTCGCGCTCAAATTGGAAATGAATCCAAATCATAACAACTATGTGAAAATCTTAGCTAATCGATTCGCTTTTGTTCTAAATTGGTAAGTTTGTCCTATGAGTCAAGTTCAGGTTATAATTGATGCTCTATATTTTAAATTTGTGAAATGAATCGGTCAAACCCTGATACGATTCGTTTAATTGAAACGATTGTGATCAAAATTAATCGATCATGTTTGCTTATTGTGCAATGATCAACGATCGAAATCTATAACAAACCCTGTTTGAATAATCCTGTTATGATTTTGTTATGAGTCAATTATCGTTTGGATTTGTTCACAGCCTAAATCGCTTGCTATACAGTTATTGTGATAATCCTGTTCGATTCACAAGTATAACAATGTGTTTGCGATTTCTTCTTAAATATCAAAATGATCTCATAACAAGATGGATTCGGTTTGTTGGGAAACGATTACGATTCTGTTTCATATGATTTAATTTACCTGATTTATGACTATAATCGAAACAGAGTATTGCTATCTCTGTACTCGGTTAATGATGTGGATCGTGTTTGAGTTCATAATAGAATATTGATTTCAATTTATGATTCATTTTCAAATGATTGCTGGATGTAAATTGAATGGAATTTCTTTAAAGATTTGATTTAATTTCAATTCTGATTCTGTATCTTATTTTAGACTAGCTACAGAATCAGATGATTCTGTAGCTAAGTCTTTAGAATTAGATTTTTATTGTTTTATTAATAAAATATCTCTCTAACTTGTCTATTTTTGACCTGTTTCAGGTGAATTCGAAATTGCATGGGATAGGAGGGACAGTTTAGAAGATATTAAGATGCTTTAGTTTCATTTTAGTTTCCTAGTTTAGTTGATCTTGGGAATATCTTCCCAGATTATGTAAACAGTTTGATAACTTCCACAGGGAGGTTTTACCATGTGGAAAAACTTATAAATACTTATCATTTTTGTAATAATGATCATCCTCATTCATGGGAGAACAAGGATATGGAATTTTAATATAGACTGAGACAGAAATTGATGTTCTGCTACAGCTTTAGCTTTTCATAATATCAATCTTTTGTTTCATGTTTATGTGTATCAATTTGCATTTGGTTAATAACTACTTTAGCTATCTTAGTATTTTGCAAATGATATAATTTAATAAATATAATCCATATCTGATTTCTTCCAGCACCTTAAAAAACATAGCAATTACTTGATTCAGTTTATGAATGATAGATTTCTCTTCTTCATAGGTTGAATTATTAAGTATAAGTTTTTGCATAACAGGTTTCCCTTATTGCAGAGATTTATAAATCATATAATTGTTATGATTTTTTATGTCTTGTTCGTCCTGTAAATAAACTCAAAGAGCATTGCAACTATCGTTTATGAGAAGCTTTTGGATTACCTGGTGCGAGCTTCCTTCCTCCGACCAGCTTCGAAGTCATCATACACAGGACAAATTTGGAGCGTTTCAAGGTCAGTTTGTCATTTGTTTGTTTAGTATATTTATTAGTAGTTTAGTTTAGATATAATTTTAGTTCGATATATGTGTAGAATTAGTATATTAGATTGTTTAATTTCAGTAAGTTTTATTTCTTATTCATAAAATCATAAAATCAACAAAAATATCTTTCTCTGTCTTAGGGCAGAAAGCAAATGAGTTTTCCAGGTTTTATTTAAATCTGTATTTTGTAGATATTGTATATTTTGTGAATAAGTAGTTTGTATATATAGATAGTAGATTAGTTAGTTTGTTTAATGGTTATTTTTAATTAGATTAGTTAGATTAGTTCGTTTTATTTATTAGTTAGTATTAGTTCATTTTAGTTATTGTTAGTTAGTTTAGTTTGTTTTTAGTTAATTTGTTTAGTTTAGTTTTAGTTAGTTTAGTTTGTTTTATTTGTTGTAGTTAGATTAGTTTTCTCTTTGGTATTTATAGGACCTTAGAGAGGCTAATAGAGCCACTAAACCCGTAAGGGTCGTTCATTCCAAACGGCTTGGGTTATTAGACAACCCCGGACCGGTTCCACTCTCTCAGTTGACGGACGGTCAATTTCACCCGTCAACAGGTTTCCACTTCCCTCCTCTCATTAGATTCTTCTTCTCTATTGTGGGAGCTTTCCCCCAACTCATGGCGTGTCACCATTATTTATGTTGTAGTTTTCTTGTTGTCCATTGACTGTTTGAGTGTTGATAAAACAATTTTTGTTAGTTAATTATCTACTTGTTTATGAACAACACATACAATTTGTAAGGTGAAGTCAACTTCCTTATTTGGAAGACTAGCAACACACAGTTCATATTTTTAAAACATATAACAACACCAGGAAGTTTTATTCCTCTCTTCAGTAGTGGTTTAAATAATCTTCTTATGAATGGGGTAAGATAGGGTGTTACCCCCTAAAACTTCTCTAATAAAATTTTGTGTGAATCGTTCATGAGGCCAAGCAGGCCAAGGCTTGTTTCCTGCTCTGATACCACTCTGTCACACACCTGACCCCTAAGTACATTTTTAGGGGATGAGGTATAAATTTTTTGCTTAGCCTAATACCCATGGCCCAGTAATTACTGAAATATTTGCTTTCTCTTTTCCCTCTTAGAAGTAGTTTAACACTAACTCAATAAATTACTCATATGATACTTATGAGTAATTATATTATAACATAATGAGGATAATTTCACCATAATACACTTAAGTTGTTTAACCTTAATTAAGCTATATAATTCAATTCCTCCATTCCGCATTTTCACGTAATTTAACATATATATCTAAATATATGCATATTTATTTTATTTACTAGGAAAAAGGATTAATTATGTTCAACCAGAAATTATCCTTTTATTAATTACATTATAATATAATTGTATTTAATTATATTATAATATGATTAATTTATATTAAAATGGGTAACTTAGGATTATCAATTCCCATTAATACCTAAGCCTCCGGACTTCAACGAAAATCCTCATCATGTGTTTATGAACCCAAATTTCCAGAATGTCCCGTAGAGAGTCCCACTCATACTATACCTTTGTGCAAATATAATTAATTATAATAATTTATAATATAATTCATCACCTTAAATGTTTATATTAATATTTGTGCAACCAGTGGAACAAGAAAGGGTAGGTTTGGGCCTTTGACCCATCGTTACTTGTTCATTCCATTACCCCAAACATCCTGGAGTCCCAAATTCCTGGAGCTCTGGAGTCTCGAAGTCCCAAATGATCCATACTTCAAGTGATTTCACATTAATATTAAATTAAAAAGGGAAATTATTGTTGGTACTTTATCATGTACCAATATCACAATAAATACATTTAATATATATTATATTAACCTCTTTGGAAAATGTGTCCAGGTTTATAAAGTCCCCTAATATTTTATTAATATTTGAAATAAGGGAGAGAGAGAGAACTTTGGGTCAACCCCCTTCATCTCTCCACCACATTCCTTATACTCCAATCTCCTGGAGCCCCGGACTCCTGAAGCTTCGAAGTGACCCCATTGGCACACATTACCACACCATTTAATATTCAAAGGAGTTGTCTTCATTTATGTGTAATCAATTTAATGAACCTTAAAAATAATATAATATATAATTTTATATTCCTCAAAAATTACGCTCAGGTCTTAAAATTATCCAATATTATATTAATATTTGACATGAGAGAGAGAGTTCTTCGAGACAATCTCCTTCGGCTCTCCCACACATCCTTTACATTCAATTCTCCCGGAGCCCTAGAGTCTTGAAGCTCTGAAGTATCGAAATGGGACCCACTTGTACTTAGGTTATGATTTAAATACACAGAAATAATTTGGGTTATATATATATATATATATGGTATTAAAGAAATATTATATTAATCAATTTCGTTAATCAATCACATTAAATACAATAATATAAATAATTGTATTTATTATTTATGCAACCTTTCTCTCAGGGAAGGAAGGGTTCGGGTATTCGACGACTTTGGCTTGTGGGATCACATCACCCAAAAATCCTGGAGCCGTAGAGCTACGAAATCTAGAAGCTCTAAAGACTACGAGAAGGCTAAAGCATTTGGTCACTGTTTAATTCCCTTGCGTGTTTGACATTAAAGTGATAATAATTATTATATTATTTTGGGTCTCGGGTATTTTACGCTCCAGGGATTTCAGAATAATAAAATAGTATTAATAATAATAATAATAATAATAATAATAATCATATGTATATAAACATATATGCATATTTTTCCATAGTTTTACTCAATTTTTCTACGTGGACGCTTTAAAGGAAAATTATTTTCTTTTACAAAAAATAATAAGGAAATGAAAAATATATATTTGTAGGCTTTATAAAGAGATTAAATAAAAGTTTATATTCCAAGGAAATTTTCTCTATCGTGGAAACTAAAATATAATTATAATCTCTCCCTTCTAGTGGGTAAATGAGTAAAATTTTATTTCCTAACGTTTTGGCAAGGGATTTGAAGATATACTAAAATGGAGCACTATTATGCAGAAAAATCACCCTCTCTTCTTTCAAAGGTGTTATAGATATTTTTAACTTCTTAGTCATCAATTTCCCAACATGCATTAAACTGTACAACACAGTCAACCACAACATCTGTTAAGAACCAAACATCAATATAGCATAGAAAAACCTCAGGAAAAGTACTCAACGCCTTGAAAAAGAGATAATTTCAGTTAATAAGCCTCTTCGAGGGGGCAGCCTCCTTTTACCCCACTTAAATTTTCAAGTACAAGATTATTCAAAATGAAAATGTCTCCTTGGTATATATAGGAGACTAGGAGGTATAATTACAACTAATGGCCTAAAGCCGACA
>JZKD02S0633092.1:672454-684942 GCA_000966675.3 Picea glauca | reverse complement strand
GGATTTCAAGGGAGGATGAAGTCTTTTGGTGATGTGTTCTAAGGTATGTTATTTTCAAGTCATCTTACCATTTTTGCTATAACGTTTTTTTCTAGAATGATTCAGATGGTGAAATCTCTATGATATTTATAAGACATATCAAGGTACCTCTGGTAAAAATTTCAGCTCTTGATTCGCTATAATTACGGAGATACACTCTGTTGAAGATAGGGTTTGTGACCAGTCTTGAAGCTAGTCAATAAACATGTGTTCCAAGTAAAACAGTCATAACTTCTTCATATAGGATCAAAATGAAGTGGGACCACTTCCATTTGAAAGAGAATGGACTTAGTTTTCCTTTGTGCGAGTTTCAGAATCGTATGTTAAATATTGAGCGCGGGGTATGTTGTACAAGTTGGGTCTTCTGAATAAACCAGAATTGAATAAAGTCTACCATTCTTTCTATAACCTCTTTTTGGGGAGGATTCAAGGAGTGAAAATTGGAGGAGTTTCAGAGAATACATTGAGTAATATTATCTACAGGATTGGAGTACTCCAAGAATTGAAGAATTGCAGAAATTGAAGAAGTCTCAGGAAGAATTATCAGATTCTATGTGATGATTGGTTGATGGTGATGATTTAATGTAAAGTTTTATTATCTCTCATATATTCTTGGGTGGAAGGAAGGGGCAAGGACGAAGAGTTCAACTCTCTCTTGATATTGGAGGATTGTATCTTCCTCTTGGAGGTTTATCCCTCCCTTTACATTTGGAAGTTGTATCTACCTTTGGAAGTCATTACTTCCCTTGAACAATAACTATTGATTATTTCTCATATATTGTGCATGGTGTATTGTGGTGTATTGTTGTAACTCTTATACTATTATTCATTGATCATTGGATATAGTTGAATGGTTTAAGTATAAGTTGAAAAAGGTTTTAAATTGTACTTGATACTGATTCACCCCCCTCTCAGTATCAACAATCCACTCCCATAAATCTTACTTTAGCACACAAAGAGTCAAGAGATAATAAATTAAATCCAAAGAGCTTTAGCTAAGACATTCTCTTTATTCTTCTTAAATTTCTTAAGTCACTTGTATCAGAAATTAAACTTACATGGTCCTAGAACATAATATAATTTTTTCTCTAATCTAAACACTACATAGATATAACCAAGTATATTTATCTATAAATCAGATAGTGATGCAACTGTTAAAATGGGTTCCCTTTTCCACCTAACCGTAGGCACAACAATTCTTGGACGGATTTACTTCTTGCCACCCCCTTTCTAGATCATGATGCTCCGAGAGAGACTCTTCCTTCTATTCAGCAACAACTAGGGATTGATTCCACGCTCCTCCTCCCACATGAACTTGGAAGACCGATTTTATTTCCACCAAGCAAGGGGGTTTGCAATGAGTGCTTCCCCAGTCACTCATCTTCTCTACAACCCCATTTATCATCTTGGACTGAAAACAATGCCTAGCAATTCCTGTACCCAGAACACATTTTTTTTTGGTTCTCCTCAGAACTAAAGAGATGCACATGCTCTCCCTCCTCAGAAAATGGTCACCAGACCCATTCACATTGCATCCTCTTCCTTTGCCCATGAATTTCCCTTCTTTTCTTTCCTTAGAAAATTTTTGTGGGTCTAAATACTCATTTCGTGGTCAGGTCAGGAAGTTTTCAGATGTGTACTCTTCCCATATCCTCGTTGACTCTTGAGGAGGACTTCCAAACTACCATTCTGATCGGGTATTTGTTTTTCTAGGTCAGAGGATTGTTCTGAGTTTGAATCATTTAAATCTAGTAAAGTACTAGTTTGGTGGGGGTCATCTCAACTATTATTGGTCCCCCTCACCATCTCTCTCATGCATCATGATATACCTTGGAAAAACCCTTCAACAATTATGCAACACTTTCCATTTATTTAGTAACAAAATATATACATTACCTTTTATAACAAAAAGGTTCATCAATTCCAACACCCACACATATTCAGTCTGCCCATAGTCTTTTAGTAGGTTATAGTTATATTTACAAGCTAGGGGAAACAAGGGTATTACAATCCCCTCCCACTTTAAGGAACATCGTCCTCGATTTTCTACGTTTCAGTGTGCTCTATATGTATAGGAGTAACCAAAAATGGGTATGCTTGTTTCTTGGCATCCTCCATTTCCCATGTAGCTTCATCTGGACCAAAGTGTTTCCATTGCACCTTGACCTATGCAATGGTTTTGTTCTTGAGTGGTATTTCTTTCATTTCTATTATGCATTGTGGCTCTGGCAGTAATTCTCCCTCTGGCTCCACATAAATCATAGACCAATCAATTATATGATCATAATCATCCACATATTTCTTCAGCAATGAAACATGGAAAACATTATGTGCCTTCACTGTGGGAAGAAGTGTTAATCTATATGCTACAGGTCCTACTCTGTCCAAAAATTCAAAGGTTCCACAGTATCGAGGTGCCATCTTGGCATGAGCTCCCATTCTAAAGGAACTTTTTCTAGGCCTAACTTGGAGATACACATGATCCCCTGCTTTGAACTCTCTAGGAGTCCTTTTTTTGTCTGCATAGATTTTTTGTCTATCCTGAGCTATTTTCAGATTCTGTTTTATTTGAACTACTAACTGATCCATTTCTTTAAGCATATCTGTCCCAAGTGTAATTTTGTCTACTAGATTATTCTAGCTTATTGGAATATTGCATTGTCTACCATAGAGGTCCTCAAAAGGGCTCATCTTGAATGACTCTTGATATCCATTGTTATAAGAAAACTATACCAGTGGTAGGTAGTCTTCCCACCTCTTGGGATGATAAACCACATGCATCCTTAATATGTCCTCTAACATTTGTTTTATCCTCTCTGTCTTCCCATAATTTTGAGGGTGATAGGTTGTACTAAATAACAATTTAGTTTCAAAACCAACAAACATAGATTTCCAAAAATTTGAAGTAAATTTTGTATCTCTGTCTAATATGATTTCCTTAGGCATTCCATGCAGCCTAAATATCTCTTTCATGAAAATACTAGCAATATCTATTTCATTACAGGTTGACTTGACGAGAATAAAGTGAGAAACCTTGCTCACTTTTTCCACAACTACCATAATGGCATCATTCTGCTTGGTTGATTTTGGTAACCCCATGATGAAATCCATGGAGATGGTTTCCCATTTCTATTATGGAATTGGTAAGGACTGTAAAAACCCTACTGGATGTTGGTGCTCTACCTTAACTTGCTGACATTCTAGACATTTATCTAAGTAATCAGCTATGTCATTTTTCAATACAGGCCAATAAAATAGTTTCCTAGTGGTTGTGATAATTTTTTGATAACCAAGATGACCAGTATATGGTATTTTGTGTAGTTCATCCATTATGAAATTTTTCAAGTCATCACAATTTGTAATATGCAATCAACCTTTGTAAGTTAGTAGGCCATCATTCAACATTTGATATCCCTCATACTTCATCCCTGTGGACTCTTGCTCTAGGTATGATTTCACAGTATTGAAAAATGAATTTGTTTCTTGCGTACTTTTGACTCTCTCCTTGATGTTTTATTCACAAGTGCTTACAACTTCCAATTGAATCACTTTCATACTTCTACTAAGGGAATCAACCACCCTATTTTATTTTCCTTTGATATGTTTGATTTCAAAATCAAACTATCTGAGGAGAGCCATCCATCTACCCTATCTAGCATTGAGTTTTGGTTGATCAAACAAATATCTCAACCCACTATGGTATGTCATAAACAAAAATATTCTACCTAGGAGGTAATGCCTCCACATTTTTAAATCATGTACTATGGCAGCCAATTCCAAATCGTGGGTCACATAATTGATTTCATGCTCATTCAATTTTTTGGATTCGTAGCGAATCGCATGGAATTCTTGCATAATGAATCATCTGATCCCTTCCTTGCAGGCATCTATACACACAAGGAAGTCCTTTTTTGGGGTTTGTAATCTTCATCACATGTGCATTGGTTGGAAGGTATTTCATCTCTTGGAATCTCTCTTCACATTTGAATGTCCAAATGAATTTAACTCCCTTTTTATGAATGGAGGTGATTGGGAAACCAATCTTGGAAAATCCCTTTATGAGCCTTCTATAGTATCATGCTAGGCCCATAAAGGATCTGATATCAGATACATCATTTGGGGTATTCCAATCCATAATGGATTTTATCTTTTCAGGATCAACTACCACTCCTTCTTCAGAAATAACATGGCCTAAGTAATGGACATGGTTTTGGAAAAATTCGCACTTACTAAACTTAGAATAAAGACGATGTTCTCATAACACTTGAAGCACTAACTTGATATTTTCTTCATTCTCTTCCCTACTCTTAGAATATATTAGGATATCATCAATGAAAACCAACAAAAATCAGTCCAAGAACTTACTGAGTAAGTTATTCATTAAGCACATAAAAGTGATTGGTGCATTGGTAAGCCCAAATGGTACCACCACAAATTCATAGTGCCCATATATTGTCCTAAAGGTTTTTTTGTGGATGTCTTCATTTTTAATTTGGATTTGATGGTATCTCGACCTCAAGTCAATCTTGGATAAAATTGTAGCACCCCTTAACTGGTCAAACAACTCATCAATCCTTGGCAAGGGATACTTATTCTTAATGGTCACCGTATTGAGTTGTTTAGAGTCTATGCACAACATGAGTGTGCCATCCTTCCTTTTCACAAACAAAGTTGGTGCTCCCCAAGGAGACACACTAGGCCGAATGTAACCTTTGTCTAACATCTCCTTTAGTTGTATTTTGAGCTCAACTAGCTCTGGTGTACTCATTCTATAGGGTGCTCTAGACATTGGCACTGCTTCTGGTACAAGTTCTATTGAAAATTCAATATTTCTTCTTGGAGGTAGACCTGGTACCTCTTCTGGAAACACATGTTTATACTCTCTTGATATGGGATGGTCCTCTAGGCTTGGTTTATTGTTCTCAATGGGGTTTAACACTTGTATTTCATAGAAAGAACATTCTTTTCTGCAGTATTTCTTCACTTGAAGGGTTGATATTTGTCTCACTGAGAAAGGATTTTGAATTCCTTGTAGGGTTATTTTTATCTAGCCTTCTTCATCTTCACACTCCAAAGTTTTATTGTAATAGTCCAAATTGGATTTATGGGAAGCCAACTAGTCCATGCCAATCAACAGACCATAAGATCCTAAAGGGAGCATGTTTAGGGTTTCTTGGGTGGGTAATCCATTCAAAATGAATTGGCATGATGGTATGATCTTTGTTACCTTTATTTTGGTTCCAATGGCTAGTTGTACCAGCCATGATTTAACATGTTTTACTTGATGAAATTTACATTTCTCAATAGTTTGAGGGGCAACATAACTCACATTAGAACCAGGGTCAATTAAAATGGAAACTAGATGGTTGGAAATCATACCTTCCATCTCCACCACTAAAACCCTGTGATCAACTTGTTTATTATCCAGGTCTGCATAAATGTTTGGCATGCTCCTAGCCACATCATTGACTGTGGTAGCTTCGTGGATGTTGTACACCCTCCTATTGTCATGTTGCCTATGTGGGCAGTCCCTCAACATATGGTATTCTCCACAACCCCAACATTTCAAGGGTTTTGTCTTTGTATTATTAGTCTTACGCAGGGCTGATCCAAAGGGTTTATTATTACTCTGAGATGGAAAATTATGTTGATATACACTTTTAGTAGGAAGGCTCATCCTAGAGATTTTCCCATGATTCTTAAATCTTGAGGATTTAAACCTCTTCTTCTTGAATCCCAAACTACTTCTCTTCTTCTAATCCTTATGAGGTTCGGCCTTATCCTTGAATTTATCATAGTAGTACCTTGTCTTCCGGATAATGTCTTCTAAAGTCTTTGGTTCATTGAATTCAATTATGTCTCGAAAGGACGGAGAAAGTCAACTAATAAATCGTTTCATATTTACCTTTTCATCCTTTATGTAGGGCACATACCTCATCAGCTCAAGAAATGTTTTGATATATTCATCTATTGTGAGTTGTCCTAGATTGAGTTCATAGAACTCCTTGATCTTCCCATCAAAGTATTTTTCCTACATATAAGTTTTATTGAATTATTTCTCAAATCGTTTCCATTACAAGTACTTCTCATGGATTCCTTTCACATTCCTAAGGTCCTCCTACCAAATGGAGGCCTTTCCATTCAAGTTGAAAATGGTTATTTGGACCTTTAATTTTTCAGAGTAGTCATGGAATCTGAAGTACTTATTCAATCCAAGTATCCAAACTTCTTCTTATTAAATCTTTTTAATTTCTCCATCAAAAGTGGGTGGTTTGGCTTTCTTAAACTCTTTAGGGTCATGGATATTGGAATGTTTCCCCTTCTTTCTTCTCTGTTGGGAATGTGAACTAGACTCACTACTAGAAAATTCCTTGGAGTTGTCAGTTTCCCCACTAGAGGATTCTTCCGTTGAATGTATCTAGGCTCCATGTTGGACCTTCTTTGAGGCGCTCCTCCTTGTGTGGCCACTTTCAGAACCATTATTTTGTATCTCAAGTGGAATTTGGGTTTTCTTACTATGATGTTTATCCACATTATTGGCTGCATGTCCATGTTGTAGCTGCCTTTGTATATCTGATAAAATTTGCAGTAGGACTACATTAATTCCAATTTTATTTTCCCGTTCTTTTATCAACTTTTCATTGTCAACCTTACAACTCTGTAATTCTGCCATGAGGCTTCTTACAGTTTTAGCCAAATCTGGAGGGATTTCCACTACCCTCCTCTCGTCAAATTCTTCTTCTCTATTGTGGGAGATTTCCCCCAAATCATGGTGTGTCACCATTCTTTACGTTGTAGTTTTCCTTTTGTCCACTGGTTGTTTGAGTGATGATAAAACATTTTATGTTTGTTAATTATCTACTAGTTTATGAACACCACATACAATTTGTAATGTAAAGTCAACTTCCTTATTTGGAACACTAGCAACACGCAGTTCATATTTTTAAAACATATAACAACAACGTAAAGTTTCATTCATCTCTTTAGTAGTTGTTTAAATAAGCTTCTTATGAATGGGCCAAGATAGGGTGTTACCCATTAAAACTTCTCTAATAAAATTTTGTGTGACTCATTCATGAGCCCAAGCAGGCCAAGTGTTATTGCCCGCTTTGATACCACTCTGTCACACACCTGACCCATAAGTACCTTTTTAAGGGATGGGGTATAAATTTTTCACTTAACCTAATACCCATGTCCCAGTAATTACCAAAATATTTACTTTATCTTTTCCCTCTTAGAAGTAGTTTAACACTAACTCAATAAATCACTCATACGATAATTATGAGCAATTATATTATAGCATAATGAGGATAATTTTACCATAATATACTTAAGTTGATTAACCTTAATTAAGGTATATAATTCAATTCCTCCATGCCGCATTTTCACGTAATTTAACATATATATCTAAATATATGAATATTTATTTTATTTACTGGGACAAAGGATTAATTGTATTCAACAAGAAATTATCTTTTTATTAATTATATTATAATATAATTGTATTTAATTATGTTATAATATGGTTAATTTATATCACATGGGGCACTTAGGATTATCAATTCCCATTAATACCTAAGCCTTCGGACTTCGGCGAAATTCCTCATCATGAATTTATGAACCCAAATCTCTCGAATGTCGGAGTTCTAGAGAGGGTCCCACTCATACTATACCTTTGTGTAAATATAATTTAATTATATTGATTTATAATTTAATTCATCACCTTAAATGTTTATATCAATATTTTTACAGCCAGTGGAATGAGAAAGGGTAGGTTCGGGCCTTCGGGCCTTCATTACTTGTTCATTCCATTACCCTAAACATCCCCAAGTCTTGATTTCCCAGAGCTCCAGAGTCTCGAATTCCCAAAGGGTCGATACTTCACGTGATTTCTCATTAATATTAAATTATAAAGGGAAAATAGAGTTGATACTTTATCATGTACCAATATCACAATAAACCCATTTAGTATATATTTTATTAACCTCTTTGGAAAATGCGCCCAGGTTTATAAAGTCCCTTAATATTTTATTAATATTTGAAATATGGGAGAGAGAGAGAGAGAGAACTACAGGTCAACCCCCTTCGTCTCTCCACCACATTTCTTATACTCCAATCTCCCAAAGCCTGAGAGTCTCGAAGCTCCAAAGTGACCCCATTGTCACACATTACCACACGATTTAATACTTAGAGAAGTTTTCTTCATTTACGTGTAATCAATTTAATGAACCTTAAAAATAATATAATATATAATTTATATTCCTTGAAAATTACGCCCGAGTCTTAAAAGTCTCCAATATTATATTAATATTTGGCATGAGAGAGAGAGAGAGAGAGTTCTTCGCGACAATCTCCTTCAGCTCTCCCACACATCCTTTACATTCAATTCTCCCGGAGCCCCAAAGTCTCGAAGATCCGAAGTCTCGAAAAGGGACACACTTGTAATTACATTATGGTTTAAATATAGTGAAATAATTTGGGTTATAATATAATATATATATATGGTATTAAAGGTATATTATATTAATCAATTTCGTTAATCAATCACATTCAATACAATAATATAAATAATTGTGTTTATTATTTATGCAACCTTTCACTCAGGGAAAGGAAGGGTTCAGGTATTCGATGACTTTGGCTCGTGGGATCCCATCACCCAAACATCCTGGAGCCTCATAGCTCGAAACTCCCGTAGTTTTGAATACTACGATAAGGCTAAAGAATTTGGTCACCGTTTAATTCCCTCGTGTGTTTGACATTAAAATGATAATAATAATTATATTCTTTTGGGTCTCAGGTATTTTACACTCCAGGGGCCTTAACCTGAATTTTCAGAATAATAAATAATATTACTACTACTAATAATAATAATAATCATATGTATATAAACATATATACATATATTTCCATAGTTTTGTAAGTTTTAAACCTGCGAAGTAAAGCAATGCATATAGATTCTTAAGCAAAACATAAATTAATCAATGGCTCATTCACATAGAATACAAATATTTATACCGGAAACCCTCAACCGGGGAAAACCTTTCTTATATTATTATATCGAATTTCACCATTCACCATACAGTATATACAATGTTTTTAGGTATTTTGTAGATACCAAAACCCGAATCCCTTAATCCGGGATTAATTTAGAAAACCGCTAAAAATAGCAAAAACCACCCAAAAACAAATTTTGGGACATTGCGCGTAACCAGGGGGGGCATACCTGGCCCCCCTGAGACCCCCCTAGGAAGCACCCGACGCACATGGCACAAAAATCACTACTAGAGGGATCGCAAGACGCATTTGTCGAACTTGATGTGCCCTCACACACACATGCAAAGAATATAACATATACCTAACAAGTTTTACTCGGTTTTTCTATGATGCTTTAAAGGAAAATTATTTTCTTTTGCAAAAAAGAATAAGGAAAGGAAAAACATAGTTTTCCAGACTTTATAAAGAGATTAAATAAAAGTTTATATTCCAAGGAAATTTTCTCCATCTTGGAAATTAAAATATAATTATAATATATCCCTTCTCGTGGGTAAATGAGTAAAATTTCATTTCCTTGTTATTGTGCTACTCTTACTAAATTTATGGAAAATGGTCCTAATACAAAGATTTACCTCCACAGTAAATTCAATGTTTCTACCAGGATTTACTGCCCACCAAAATTTAAGGGAATTCTTCCAAAATTTAGGAGATTTAACAAAACTTAAATATAAATGTTTATTTATGCCACAAATAGAATTTTTACAACTTTTTTATTTTAATTTCATTTACACCAATTTCATGTTTGTGTCCTAATTATTTTTCCTCAATAATTATTTATAAGGACTTTTAATGTTTTCCCATAATTGGGATTATTTCCTAAAGTCCAAACAGATATGATACCTTCTAACTTGTTACTAGGTGATTTGAAGATAAACTAAAATGAAGCAATATTACGTAGAAAAATCGATCTCTCTTCTTTTAGAGGTGTTATAGATATTTTTAACTACTCAATCATCAATTTCCTATCATGCATTAAACTGTACAACATAGTCAACCACAACATCCACCCCCAGAAATATTACTTTAGCACACAGACAGTCAAGAGATAAGAAATCAAATCCAAGGAGATTCAACTAAGACATTCTCTTTATTCTGCTTAAATTTCTCAAGTCACTTTTGTCAGAAATTAAACTTACACGGTCCTAGAACAAAGTATAAAATTTTCTTTGATCTAAACACTACAGAGATCTAACCAAGTATATTTATCTAGAAACCAGATAGTGATGCAACTGCTAAAAGGGGTTCCCTTCTCCACCCAATCGTAGTCACAACAATTGTTGGACGGATTTATCATTGGCCACCCCCTAGCTAGATCATGATGCTCTAAGAGAGACTATTCCTTATATTCAACAATAGTCAGGGACGAAGGCCACTCTCCTCCTCCGATAGGAACTTAGTAGACCAATTTTCTCTCCACCATGCAAGGGGGTATGCAATGAGTGCTTCCTAAGTCACTCATCTTCTTTGCAACCCCATTTATCAGCTTGGAATAAAATTAATGTTGGCTAGAAATTCATGTACTCGGAAGAAATTTAGTTTTTGGTTCTCTTCAGAACTAGATATTTGCACATGCTCTCCCTCAGAAAATGGCCACCAGACCCATTCCCATTGCATCCTCTTCCTCTTCCCATTAATTTCCCTTATTTTCTTTCCTTCCTTAGCAAGATTCTGTGGGTCCAAATCCCCATTTCGTGGCCAGTTCAGGAAGTTTTCAAATGGGTACTCTTCCCATCTCCTCATTGACTCGTGAGGACTTCCCAACTACCAGCCTGACTGGTAATTTATTTTTGTGAATCAGAGGACTATTCTGAGTCTGAGTAATTTAAATCTAGTAAAGTAATGGTCTGGTGGGGGTCATCTCAACCATTGCTAGTTCCCTTCACCATATCTCTCATGCATCGTGATCTACCTTGGCAAACCCCTTCAACAATTATGCAACACTTTTCATTTTATTTAGTAAAAAAATATATACATTACCTTTTATAACAAAAAGGTTCATCAATTCCAACACCCATGCATATTCAGTCTTCCCATAGTATTTTAGCGGGTTATAGTTATATTTACAAGATGGGGGGCAACAAGGGTATTAAAATAGATATATGTTTTGCATGTTCGCACATGCATATCCCACGCACAACCAACACTTCCTCTAATTTGAACCCATGTGCGAATAATCCTATCTCTCATCCTCTCACACTCCTGCATTTTGCAACTCTGTACTTTCAATATTTCCATAGCATAGGTTCTGACCAACGATGTACTTTGCATGAAAACCAACTTATTTATGGAAATTGCATTTTCTAAGATTCCACCACTAACTCTCTATACTTAGTTGAATTTATTTTATGTAACAATGTTTATTATAAAAAATAAGTACATAAAGTGAACAAAATGCTTTTATGCATATGTTTAACTTAAAAAATATTGTTGAGTTGAATTCATTTTAAGTAACAATGTTTATTATAAAAAATAAGTATATAAAGCAAAGAAAATGTTTTTATGCATATGTTTAACTTAAAAAATATTGTTGAGCTAAATTTATTTTAAATAGCCTATGTGCAAATTATCCATATAATCACTACACTTGCATGTGTGGATATAAACTCCTATGCATTATTGCACAACATTGAGCCATATCTTTTGCACTCCCGCATTTTGCACAAGTGTGATGCCTGCACAACTAAGACATAGTATATTTTCAATACTTATGCGGATAATTCATGCAAGTCACCACACCACACCATCCTAATGCACTTCCATGCTTCTAACACTTCTGCTCAAGGATTTAAAATGCATTGGAACGATAGAAGAAAAAGATTTCTCGAATTCATATCTTCCACAATTGGGGATTTCAGACAAGTGGTTTCACACAGGCATGGCGCATGCATAGCCAAGGCTTAGTATATTTTCAACACTTATGCAGAGAATTCATAGAATTCACGACACCAACTTACTGCACTTCCACACTTTTAATACTTCAAACAATTTCCAAACAAGACTATATTTGCAACCTATCCAAGAGTGCAAAACTTCCATGTTAATTGATTTCTTGTGTATGTAAATTTAGGATTCATAGCAATGTAGAGAAAGAAAAGTTATTATAGTTTCTATCTGTTTACAGTTCTATTTGGTTGGTGATTGTATGCAAGTAGTGAATTGGGACATAGCAATATAAATTATTTATGTTGAAATCCCTCACACCCACATTGTATTAATTTTTTTCTTTCCAAACCATGAAATGATTTGCAAACCATGAAATAGATTACCTTGAATAGAAATGAACTATGGAATCTATCTTATCACGTGTTTAAGGGTTTAAAATGCATTAGAACAGTAGAAGAAAACAATTGGCCAAAGTCGATAGAAGAAAGAATGTAGAAACATATATGTTGTGT
>JZKD02S0633092.1:638122-672415 GCA_000966675.3 Picea glauca | reverse complement strand
AGTTTTTCCATATTTGTAATAATTGAATTGAAGATGGAAACTTTTGCACAAACTCTGTGATATATAAATCTTATGGAACAACCCAATTGACTATGCTTTGGGTTTGATATTTAAATTCTACATGAATATGCATATATGTCAAACAAATTACTTTTCATCTGGAACTTCTTGTGCATATTTCTATACAAGACGCTATTGAATAATACACATTTCACTTAATGTAGTGATTATACATTGTATTTGTTATTAAAGTTTGATTGCATTTGATTCTATCTAGACGAATTAGAATATTATTATTAGTTCAAACCAATGAAAATAATAATATATAAACACCTAGTTCAATGTTCATTAAAATGTTCATATAATTTAATTATAAATAATTATAATGTACTTGTCCAAGAACTTTGCAATTTCTAAATGACTATACTTTCTGTATATCGATGCATATTCTATCCACAACAACCCATGTTCATTTTCACTTCCTCTATTATGAAACTCTGTCACAAAGCAGTTGTTTGATACTTTCCCGAAATGTTTTTTGTCACAACACAATTGCTTCAAAGCAATGATTCTATGTCTATGGTAATGACTACAAGTGATCGGATCCTTTATTATCGAGTAATAAATGTCCCTGTCTTCCAATTTTTCAGAGTGCTTTTCATTTTTTTTGTTCCTATACAAATCTGTCAATGCAGATACCACCTCATGTCATTGATGCTCTGCACTCATGAATGTGATGAAAAAGGTCAGAGGCCCCAACTGTCATATCTTTGCAAATGCATTTTTCTTAATATGTTGGAAGTAATCAGGAGAAATGTGAATATTTTTGAAATCTATATATCTAATATCAGAATTAAGTATCTTTTCCAAATTTGGTTTGTACTTCACGTCTTTTGCAAGTAACTTTCTTCCTTGTAATTTTCCCTTTCTTATTTGTATCCACATGTGGGAAAACACTTTTCTGATTCTTATTCGCACTGTTTTAAAGAAACAAATTGTAGTGTGATACAAGAATCGTTGTTTTCATGTAGCAATTCCCATTTCACTAATTTTTGGTAACTAAAACTCCTTACAATGTCATCATCACAGGGATTCCCATAGAATAGAGTTGGAAAGTTCATCTCTTCTACGTATTTTTCCATGAATATTCCAAGTGGATGTTGTCCTTCAGTAGGTGTGAATCCAATGATATTTTCCTGCAAATCATGAATCCAATGTAAATCTATGAACCCATGCACCAATGTTTCACTAGCTCTCTCACTATCTTATTATATCTCCATATCACTCTCACAATCAATTTTTTTTGTTTTCTATGCATTTTTTACTATCATTTTCGAGAATATCATCCCATTCTTTGTTTATAATGATGTTTCTAACCTTATATAAAGCTCTGGAACACAATTCTTTTAATGCTTTCATGACAATGTTTACACAGACTCTTTTGGTCTAATATGCATTTTTGTATTGCAATAGTATTTTCAATGCATTGTGATTGTCATTGTTTCATCCATGGATTATGGAAATGATTTTTGGACAACATCCATATGAACAAGCATGCTGATGATGGAGCCTATCAATCCCATCTGCGATCATTTGTATCCCCATTGTCTAATTTGTGCAAATAAAATTCTAAGTGACACAGGTCTCTCCTCAAGTTCTGATAGTGTTCTTGCAATTGGTAATGGTATGTTGCATCTTATCTTGTCCAATGTTGCAAACCATGGCAATTTCTCATTTTCAAGTGCTCTTTTGCAGCTAATACATATCTTCTCATAAGAGAATGTTTTGTCACATGCATTCGAGCTCATATATTATTTCTTCAATTCCTCATTCAAGAATTTAATGTTCTTTGAAAAATGCAATTGTTCACAAATTGCACATTCATTTGTATGTGTGTCTTGGATGTATTTCACATAGAGTCTACATGCTTGTTTCTTTTTTACATTGATATACTCACTACATGAGCATCCACTTTTTCTTGTTTGTCTAGCTTTGGCGCTTGACTGTATTTGTTTTAATTTTGTATATGCAACTCTTGCTCTTTTGCTACCATGCATTGTTGCATTGATTGAATTTCCATCTTCTCCATGTACATGCCTTTTCACCCCTTGCTTGGAAGCAAACCAACAATTTCATTTGTTTATTTCACATATCATCTTTTTTAGTCTATGGTAACTAAGTATATTATTCTCAACTACATGTCTCTTTTCTTTTTGACAACCCATTCCAGCAACTGCACTGTTATTTTATAATGTAATTTTATCCTCACATTGTGCATTGTGTCTATATTTTTGTCTTCCCAGTACATTCCATGAACCAATATATTGTCACACATACTTTTTCTCAATGTCATTACTCTATCTCTATCATGCTTGCTTCCATGTGTATTCACTACACCTAGTATCCATTGGTCATAATGCTAATCACATATTTTACTGTACTTATCCCTTAGAAATGGCTCATAGTGAACATGAACTGTATGTGTTTCAAATGACAACACATCCATTATTTTATCACAGCTCGATCCAACAAAATACAAGTTGGAAATATTGTTTCCATGGAGGGACTATAGTTGGATATTTACATTGAAAATGAATGATATCCATTGAAAACATAATTCCCCACCCTCCATCTTCCCTTTTTCATATGGCATTCCCATACTTACAAGGTACTCCTGCCAATTCGCAATAGTTGATGTATTGTCTATACGACCAGGTCTAAAATATGCATGCAAGCAACACAATGCATTCTAGTCACCATTTTTCATTACATTGCAAAAGGATTGCACAATGTAAAGTCTCAAGGATTGTACATCGAAGTTTATGGCTATCAAATAACAAACTGATCCGAACAAACTATCACTGCAACTAGATACAACAAGAATCACTCTACTCAATCCATATGAATGCATCTTGTCCATATTACATTTCCAATAGTATTCGAGGTTTTTTCACATTGGTGACAAGTAAGTATTAGGTTGTTCAATATTTCATCTGGCTAGTTTTTTGTAAAGAAATGGTTCATAGTGGCCACTAACAAGATTTTGATCATGAAACAAGGTGCAATATGGATTTACATTTGTATTTATGTTGAAATGCAAATACTTTGTTTTCCTCAATGGAAACCAAATTGCAATCGATGTATTTAACCATTTTTCTAACCATCATATGCAAAAGGTATCTCCCCCTATCCCTCTCTCATTTTCATTCACATTTGAATATGCAAACATGTGCATTTTTGACAAATTTATTTCAATGTCACAAATACCATGCAATTCATACAAGAAATTGTATCCTAGCTCAAGCTCATATGATTCCAATGCCTCTTTATCTCTATTGTCCAAATAGACCAATAAATGATTTATTAATCCATTTCGTAATTCAATGGTAGAGTAGCAGAAATGGATTAGGACGTGTAATATATCAAACAAACAATCCCCGAGACTATTTAAATGCATACAATCTAAAATGACCATTTCTATGCAGAACATGGTCAATATTTCCATGCACAATGCATTGTTCGTTGTTTTCATAGTTTTCAACATCTATTGTATCTTCCGTGTTTTAGTTTATATCATTTATTTTATGCTTAGCATGTGTCTATAGCATTGAGCAACCAAAAACATAAAATGATCAATATAATCTCAAAGCAACATACCTTATTTTTGTTTGTGTTTAATTTTGATTCTCTCTGATTTATATATAGTTTTTGAAATAGTACTTGACCAATTTAACCTACCCTTTGGCATATATGATACACCTCAAAAATATTTTATTTCATGATTTGATCAAGCGATACAACCGAAAACAAAAAACCATTTTGATTAAACATTACACGAATGTTATTGCAAATTTCAATGAAACGAAGTAATTGCACAATGCATGAACAACATATTATCAAGCAATAACAATGGACTATCTTGGAACACATAGAAATCATGATGTCTGATGTCAAGATTTGCATACTTTTTATGTATTAGATTCAACTATGTCCAACTATGCAGGGAATATTAAAAACAAGCAAAGAAACTAGATGCACACATTTTTCATATACATAAACTAATTTGGTAGACCATTAGATAAAAGCAAGTTACTACATGAATACTTTCAGCATCTCCAATAATTATTGTCGGGGAACTTCCCGACTGCAGAATGACAAATGCTATGAATTTTCTACCCATGTCTTGAAAATAGACTAAATGTTTACTTTGCGAGAGGTATAGTTTTTTGGAGTCCGAAGATATGACCATATAAAAACCTTCCATCCAACATCAAAATTGGCCAACTAAAAATGATTTAATTATAAAATTATCCAAAGATAAATAGATCATAGAGCTAATATTTCCCTAAGGCAAAGAGCATGATGTTAATCTACTAGAATATCTTTTACACATATATCGGCTACCTTTCAAATAGAAATAACCATAATAAAAAACCATTGAGCAATCCACAAATAAGCAACACATTTTCTTCACACTTCTTATAGATGCATACCCTTTCCTCCTAAATCGAAGAAAATCAATTTACTATAAATTAGTGACCTATCTTGAAAATTATATCACTCATCACAATCACCGATGTGGAACTATTTGAAATGCAGAGATGCAGAAGTGCAACAATGCAGAAGGATGACCCATGTCGGTTCTCTGCACAAGGCTTAAAATGGATCATCTTAAATAAACCAAGTATAGCTATGTCAATTTTAGAAGTGTTGAGGCATCTAAGTACGACAATGTCATACCATAAGTAGTATGGGTTGAAAGCATGGATTCTCTCCATGAGGCTTGAAAAAGACTTAGAAATCGCTTTTCAAAGAACATGCCTATGAAGAGCATCACAGTATCATATCAACAAAAGCATCTGCACAACTTGAAAAATACATAGGTATAAAGGCATTCTAGCACAAAATTTTTGAAACATAAATAAATCAGAGAGCTCATATTGCTTCAAGACCAAGTGCATCATGCGTATTTACTAATGTGTCTTTTCTAGACACATGAACAACCTATGGAACACAAGTAGCCATAAATATAAAATACCACCCAATTCATAGAAAATCAGGATATTTACTTTGCATCAATCCTAAATTCCTATCCTTTCCTTCTAAATCCAAGAATATCAATGCTCCTAAAGTGGCTCGGCCTTCCTTCATATTACCTAGCTTTTAAAAAAAAACTGTCGAACTATTGAAAATGCAGACCAGCGGAAGCATAGTAGCTCACAAGCATCAACGCCATGGATCCACCGCACAACACTTGAAAATAAACTTAGTCTTTCCTATGTCTGCGACATATTTGCGCCCAATGTGGATGCACACAACAAATACCTATGCGGACTCCAAATACGTGGTCATAGAAAATGATTCCGCAAAACTACGGAGGTGCATAACTGCACGATGATAACTGACATAAATTATTTGCACAAGAATTGAAAATACACAAGTGTTTCCTGTGTTGTCCTTATGGCTCTGCAAAACACATAGGTCTACAATACATAAATGAACCGGCTGCGGACATATGTCCATAGCAAAATCCTTCCCACAGCCTAAAAAAATTCCCCTGTAAAAAGGGATTTTTGGCTAGGAGATTTTCCAAATATTGATACAATACTAAGGTGAATTGTTTTGATTCACAATAATCAACTATTCAAATTGTGGACTTGCGCAAGTGCACAACAAGAAATCATATAAATTCACCTTAGAATCATTGAAAATACACAGATGATTACTATGTTTTCCATATGCCTCTATGGAGAGCAGAGGTGTGAAATACATAGCTGCACCGAGTGTGGACATATGTCCATAGAAAAATCATCCCAACAACCTGGGAAAAATCCCTTGTAAAAAAAGAATTATGGCTAGGATGTTTTTCAAACATAAATACATTTCTCAAAACCAATTTCTTCAAGGAAAAATTCAAGCCATGTATTTACTAAAATGGCATTTCCACACACATGAATCACCTCCGAAATATGCCCAATCATAAATAGAAACCATTGGCCAACACATCGAAAAGTGGTACATTTTCTCTGCACTAGTTCTAAATCATTTCTCTCTCCTAGTAAATGTGAGCAACTCAACCGGCCATAAATGACCTAGGAATCATAGAAATCACATGCCTTGCCACAATCTATATTGTACAACTATTACAAGTGCCAACATGCAAAATAACTGCAATGCAGGGATCCTTGACAATTGTATTAGTTTTCTTCATAGAAATTGAAAATAGACTAAATGTTCACTATCCCGGGAAAAACTCGTACAAAGAAAGGAAGATACGTCTATGTGGAGTGTGCAAAAATATTCAAAGCAAAAACCTACGCACATAAGAAACAATGCAATATTGATCATCTACTACAAAGAAACCGTCTTTTTATATTATATGCATTTTTTCATATACTCTTGCACATTGTTTGTTTGATGCATTCCACCCCCCCTTTGCATTTCCATAACTCTTCCATTGAATTTTGGAGTGCATCAATACATCATAGCTTTTTTTGTCTAGAAAACAAATATATAGACACATTGCAATCATATCAATAGGAACTAGGATCTTGTTTCTTTCAATAATTGCATCATATTCTTGACATTAAGACACATCTTTCGAAAATACAGTTGTCTAAATATTCAAATGTAAATGTAAATGAAATACAACTATCAACACGCACATTTCTTGCAAGAAGTTTTGTCTATGCTAGCCATATACCTTTGCAAAATGTGGAGGTACACAACACATAATTGCACTGAGTCCGGACATATGATCATAGCATATTTCTTGCAAGAACTGCATCAGAATCCTGGAATTAAGACATATCTTTCAAAAAATGCAATCAAAGCATTGCAATCATATCAATACGAACTAGGATCCTATTTCTTGCAAGAATTGCATCATATTCTTGACATTAACGAATATCTTTCAAAAAATGCAGTTCTCTGCATCTTCAAATGTAAATGAACATGCATAAGACATAACTGCACCAAGTGCCCACATATTTTCATAGAAAAATCTTCTAGACAACATGGGTGTAACATCCCCACTACAACTCCTAGTTTAATCAATTCATATTGTAGATATAGATGTGGCTATGGCCAAACAATGTAAATGTGAAATGTATTTCCTGAATTGTAAATAAATATAATGTGATACCCGTTGTTGGGATTTGGACAAAGATGGGAGATGATTAATCCACAAGAGGGGGAATGCCTAGAGACTGTCCAAGTGGTGTCCAAAGGGAAATAATTTATGGGTATTAATTCAAACCCACTTTTCTAAATTTTATTATCAATTCGGGAAAAATTCTATTTCTAGTTGAGTGTATGAGAGCCCAATCATTGAATATCTGTCATAGGGTGGGTGTGAGAGTCACATCTCATAGTTATTGGAGAGCATCGGGCTAAGTTACAATCAATATTGGGCAAAGTGAGAAGTCAACTGTCTTTGGGAAAGAGAGGAAATTTGTATGGTTAGTAATAGACAATTTTACACAAGATTTTTTACATTAACTACAAGTAGAGAATAGGGGAGAAGACCATGGGAGATGGAACAACAAGGCTATGAAAATTATGGATCATGTTGGAGCATTTTTGGAGCATTTTAGAGTTGGAAATTGAAGAGCCAAGTTGTTAGGCTTGAGGAGTAAACTCTTGGCTGAGTTGCACTGTATCTACAGGTGGTTGTTGTTTTTTTTTCTTGTGGTTCTCATGGCAGAGCGTTCCCTTGAGTTCCCAACAGAGATATTCCTAACTACCTAAGCTAGAGAGACCCTGATAAATGAATGGGATGCCCGATGGACTTAGAGAAGTGAAGGGGTACATTCTTTGGGTTGGGAAGGTCAAGAGGAAGAGAGCTAGAGGAAATTTGGGATAGTTGTAGGAGAAAACCAATGGGTTGTGTGATATTGATTTGTGAGGGAACTATGAGAGGCACCCTTCTTTTGTGGATTCCTAGTACCATCTTGGGGGTGACTTGTTGTTGAGATTTGGAACAACATGTCTATGGTTGGGTGGAATGTCATTCCCAAGTAGCTGGTTGCATAAACATTTTATAAAAGATAAGTGTTTATATATTTATTGAGTTATTCCATGAATTTAATTGTTGTGCTTAACTTTGTATATGTGAATGGTTAATTATTGTTGTGAATGAGTTATTAGTTGCACTCATGGTCATTTAGAGTGTTATAGATGAATTTGATTATGGGTATAACAAATTAGTTGAATATGTGTTTAAATCGTAGTTGGTAAGTTATAGGATTTTGAATAGAAAAAGAAAATTTAGTTTTTATGTGTATATCTGCATAGTAATGTTCCCTTGTTAAACTAGTGAATGTTACAAAATGGTATCAAAGATCAAGGTTCAACATTTAGCTTGTATGGGCCAGGAGCCAGCACGAATTGAATAGATTTGCGGTTATAGAGTTTTTCATGTGGATAATTGGGGGGAAAATGGTGAATAGAAGTGAAATCCCCAAATTACGAGCAAATTCCTAGTTTTAGTGCTTCACATTAGACAAAGAAGAAAAATTACGTCGTTGATATACAAGTTTCATAGTCAAATTCGGACATGGAAGTCAAATTCCTGTGTGTTTCATGGTGGCTATGAAGTTTTTCAAATGAATGGCCTAGATTAATTCAATCGTGAGGATCAATGATCAAGATTCAAGGGTCAATCCTAGCCGTCCATCGGAACTCGGGTTTTGGAAAAGTCCCAAAGCAAGGTGTGAGTTTCAATTTCAAAAAAGAGAAGCTTGAGGAAAGAAGCCTGAAAGAATGAGAGTTGTCGGATTAATCAGGTTCATTCTCAGTCATTATATCTCACGGATATGTTCTTTTGGAAAAGTATTTTTGGGAGAGCTCATTCAGAATATTTGGGCATATTTCACATCCCGAAGAAGCCAGTCTGACCAAATTAAAGGTCGAGGAGAATGTGTTATTGGATAAATCCGTAAGTGCGGACACAAACCGATCTCCCTAGATCCACCTGGATCTAGAACAAAGCAAGACAGAATAATATTCTTTCCCTAGATTTTCACTATCGAATGAACTAGGAGGCAAGAACAAGTTACATACCTTATAATCGCTTCCTATAGTCTTTGTTTCTCCTGCTTCGCTCCAGTGCTCTTGTGCATCCAAGACCAAGACAACACAAACCAACCAAAGTGAGAAAGCACAATCTATTCAACAGTTAATCTATGTATATGATCAAGGAGTTATATAATAAAGTGGAACTAGCTTTATGGGAAAGGGACATATTAGTGTATCATATTGATGGAATGTAAAGATTACAACCTGAGCCTTGATGTTGCAAACTTCCTTTCGATGACCCTTGGCTCTGACACACACACTTTCTCACTTGCATGAAGAAGATCAACCACCTTTGATAAAATTGCTGGAGTTTCCTAGCTGTTGTAGCATCAGTTCTTCACACAGTCTTTCACTAATTCTACAATGTCTGTTTGACCTTGTTTGCTTCTAACTTTTTCCATGAGAATTCACTCAATATATAGGAGAGAATGAATTAGTTACTTGGATAAGAATGATCCCAAAATATCAGAGAATCCAGTACTAGGATAACCATTCGAACGCCATCTCATCCTTCTAGAAGATTCCCTTCTAGAAGGTTCGAGAATTCATCTTTTTCTCGTCTTTAGAAAGAGTTCGCACCCTAGCAGTTTAACACAGTGCGAAATTCTCGCACCCTGGCTTAAGGCAGTCTGCGAGAATCATACATTCTGGTAGGCAAATATACTGTCGGCTACGAACATTCCTCAAAACTGTGATTTATGGAAAGAGATGAAGGTAACTTTCTCAGGAGAAAATTCCAATGAAGAGCCTGAGTACACCATCATCAATACATCATCATGACAATCAAAATCATGGGTAACATAATTCCCCCCAAAGTATGAGGTTGGAACCAGTGACAACCGATAGACTTTGTAATGTGCATGTGTGTGTCGAGAACCAGGAGCACATCTAATCGGAAACCTGCGAACACCCAAGCATCTGCAGAATATCATATATACCAATTCTGAGGTAGGCATTCCCATACTCAGATCATAGACTGATGACATTATAGACATGGGTCATGGCCACCAATCATACATTGTGGATCCATGCCGTCAAAATATAACATAGCCACCGGAATACACTATGGATCTATGTGAGAAATTTCAAATCAAGACGACATAGCCACGAAACATACACAGTGGATCTATGTGTCGCAAATTATACATACTCCATTGCAACCTGGATTGCAAAGATAATATCCAGGGTCTTCAATATCATCGCCCAAAGTACGAATCTAACCATGTGATTACATGTGTTGAAGTAAAACATGGTAGAAACCACTTGATTACCGGTCAATGATGTAACCGTTAACAAGTGTGAGGGAAATCACCATTGATGTCAATGATTCCCAAGGTACCATAGTACAATCCATCGAGTGTGAATAAATGAGTTGATGTCGAACATCCGATGGAATCTTTCAATCAAGGGTCAATGATGTAAACCCACTGTCGAAAGCGAGGAAACCTGCCATTGAGGCATGCAAGTTCCAAGGTACCAAGTAATTTCTAAGTCTTGATTCCGGATAATAAGCTGAAGTCGACGGAACAAAACTCGTCACAGGAGGGCCTTGATGTATCCCCCATCAATGACACAAAATGAGTAACAGAGTTTGAAGGTGAAATAGAGCATTTTGAAAATTGGACCGGACACAGGGAAGGCCGACACGAAAAGAATCGATAATTGCAGATGGCCGACTCAATATAGGTTTCATATGGACTTCTCTTGAACATATGAATGACACGACCAATGATTTGGCAGTATTGACTCAAAGATGACACAGAGAATGACCTTGTAGAAAATTGAATAAGAGACAAATGTATTTCCCAAACTGGATTCAAATGATGAATAGGGGGTGTCATGTTCAAGAGCGACACTTACTACCAATCAATACGAAAATGAAACATATCCCTTTCCCAAATTCTCCCCCACCATTTCTGGCAAGTACCTCTTTATTTTTACGCAAGCTTGAGGAGGATAGCATATGCTTGTTGATATAAGCTCATCCTTTGGACGAGTCCCTCTGAGTATATTTAACGAACCCTAAGAAGGAGTGGTTCGGTCCCTATTACGAGTCTGTCAATGTTTGTTTAACGAGTCCAGAGATAGAAAACTCGAAGGTTTTTCAAGATTATAGAGTTTGGAAAAACACTTAAAAGAGAACTCTCTCAGTTCCTTTTTCGTAATATAGTCTGGACGAGACCGAAAAAGAGATAAATTACCGTTCACCAGATGCTTACTTCAAATACTTTATCGAGCGTGAAAATAGCAAGGTCGCTCGACGATCTTTTCATGTTTAGAGAGTCTGAAAAGATATTAAAGAGGACTCCAGGGGGGTTCCTTTTTCGTATAACCTTGTTGAGCCCGAAAAAGTGATAAAAGTATGCTCAACCACGTTCTCATGTATTTATGAGCGCAAGAACGGACAAAAATGATGCTCGAGGTTTTATGTAAAAACCATAAAAAACAATCGAAACACAAGATGTAAAAATAAAACTATGTCCATATCCCGATATTGAATCGTCAAAGTCATCACGCCTGCACAGGTTACACTCATCATAACATTAGGGATTAGGGTTTAGATGATAAATAATTATAAAAACCAAAAATGATATAGTAAAAGTAAATAAAATGAGTAACAACTCTTTCTTACCATACCATTTTACATTTCCACTATTGAGCTCCAAAACCCCCTTTTTACCCTCTGAGTTTGGCGTCAATTTGAGGGAGATACAAGAGACCATTCAACGAGTCATCTGCAACATTAAGGTAAGCTCTTCATCCTTGACATTTTCATGGTTTAAATTTTTAATTTCATTCGTTAATTCTTCAGTTTCAAGTTGTTTTTTGAACCCTACATGCGCATTGGCATTCTTGCAGGCAGCCCATACGGGGCCTGCGAGAATGATGTGTTCTCCCAGGTGAGTCTTAAACCACCTACAAGGTTCTCTCATTGTGCTAATGGGGCACCTGCGAGAACCGCAATGCCCAAAAAAATTTTGATTTTTTAGCCAATGAAAAAGATCTAGATCATGAAAAAAGTCATTAATCTTCCTTTTATGCTTCTTATGTAGATATTTGACTAGCAACATGGTGCTTGAGTGGAATGAAAGGGAACATGAAGAGGATAATGCAATGGTCGAGAATCATCCTCCTACCATAGCTGCATTGAGAGATTGTGGGCTCTTGAAATACTTTCGCATCCTGGGCATGAGGGCCCAAGTCAGACTACTAGAGTACCTGGTCCGTATGTGGGACCCAGATCAGCAAGTTTTTCATGTGGGAGCGCATACATTGTCCATAGACATTAAGGACATATACTTTTTGACTGGATTGTTCTGATGCGGATACTATGTCAGCCTGACTGGTAGTAGAGGTCGTGGGCTAAAGATGAGTGAGTACTGCAATCAATACTGTGTGCCCGAGGCTGAAAGGAAAAAGGGTAAAGTGGCTATCTGGGGGGTACAAGACTTGACCCTTCGCACTATCCTTTTCACTATAGCTTGGATGGATAGGAGTTCTGCTCCGCATATGGCATTACAGAGCTACTTCCAGTACGCCATCGAGTGTACTGAGCCTTGAGTATTCAACTGGGCAGATGTTGTGCTTCGCAGTATCAAAAAACAATTGACCAAATGTAGGTGAGGTGAGCTAAAGCAATTCGGGTATGGATATTTGTTGGTGTCCTTCTTCCTTGAGAGGGTCCCCGTATTTAGACTACAGGTTGAGTGGAACATACCGGGTCCCAAGGATCCAAGGATGTTGAGATGGTGTCGGCTCATGGCCTGGCACGTAGCAGGACCAATCGTCAAGTATGACGATATTTTATTTGACTGGCTTCAAAACCAGATGTTGATGGTCGATGACTATGCTTATGTTGGGTTGGATTTCCGAGGAGATCCATATTTAGCACTACCAGAGGATACGGAGTGGGGTGACCTTGGTAAGAAGTACACGCATTTTCGCTTTTAAATGTTTTTGAATTTTTATCATATTCAAATGTTTTTGTTTTTATATATTCATCCAAAGACTAATACAAAATCTTTTTTTGATAACACAGATGTTGGACCGTATAGACCTCCTGGCACTTCTCCCATCCATCGACGAGGAGAGGTAGCGACAACACCATAGTATGCAAAGGATTATCAAGTAGTGGAACAGAATCTAGAGGGCCTTACTGTAGACATTCCGGATATGAATCTGGAAGAGGTTCCACGACGTGATCAGTGTCATATTGTAGGGGTATCAGCAGCTATGAGTCGACTACTCCATAGGGTTGCTAGGACAGTCGTGTGTTACCGTGAATGTCATCCATGACGTCACATTGTAGAAGCTATAAGCTTCCATTTTTGACATTTTTGTCTTCAGACAAACTTTTTGTAAAAAACCTTTTGATCGTTCTATATACAGATGGATTCTACTGGTGTACTTTATATTGTGTGAATTTTGATGTGTTTGTTTTATAAATGATTCAAATGTCTGTCTAATACATAATTAGCTAATGCATTTGTTAATGTATTTAGGCATCTAGGAATATTTTGATATTCAATGTGATCAAAATAACGTTCCAAGAGGCGAATTTGCAAATACACCCGTAATAAAGTAGGACTTCAAATAGAGTAGATATTACTTAGTTGTAGTACTACAAGCTGCGATTCAAGTCACACAACCAAATGCCAAATTCCAAGAGAGATAGCATCAACCAATAATTCAATAACTGTGTTATACTCTGCAATGTTGTTGGTCACACGACTGAGGCACACACCTCGTAAAGATACAAGTTCGTTTGTTGGGGCATAGATTTCCCATGCAGCAGATGCAAGGTTCTGAGTACTATGGCTAGCACCATCAGCGAAGCCAATATAGGGAAGCGAAGATTCCGACATCTGGAAATCAAACACAACGTCACATAAGGGAAGAGACCAGATAACAACAAAAGAAAACTATAGTAACACACACAAAGTATGATACATTAAAATACAGGTACTTGTGCACAAATTATTTATGCATAGTACTTCTTCAAGTACAACCCATTCCTAGGTTCACTCAAAGGGATACCATCGTAATCTACTAGCTCATATGCTCCTTTTTCCAAAACTCGGCGCACAATATAAGGACCTCGCCACATTGGTTTGAATTTCCCAGCTCCTAACACATATCGATCCTGTTCATAGAGAAGAACAAGATCACCTTCAGAGAAAACATGAGGCTTGACATGCTTGTCATATTGTGCCTTGACACGTTTCTTCTGGGATTTTATTACTAGAGTGGCGTCACGTCGAGTTTCGTCTAATCACATTAGATACAATAGACATTCTTCTTCAAAAGAAGTGTTGGGTAAGAGTTCGGCAGCTAGCTTCAGAGAGGGTATCTCGCATTCTACAGGAAGAATGGCTTCCACACCATAGACTAATCGAAAAGGTGTAAACCCAGTAGCGGATTTAACAGATGTCCGCTATGCCCACAATGCCGAAAACAACATTGTGTGCCAACTTGTTTTATGATTTCCTATCATCCATCGAAGCATAGTTATAAGAACTTTGTTGATCGCTTCGACCTGGCCATTATCTTGCAGATAATAGGGTGTTGAGTTATCATGGTGAAGACCCAACTTTTTCGTAAGTTCCAACATCATAAAATTCCTAAAGTGACTACCTTGATCAGTTACGATAGATTGAGGAACACCAAAACGAGCTATGACGTGATTAAAAAGAAACAACGTTGTGGTATTTCCAGTATTATTGAATGTCGGCATCGCCTCGGCCCATTTTGTAAAGTAATCAACAGCTACAATGATGTAACCATGCCCCCCGACCGATTGAGGGTGACATGTAATGAAATCAATGCCCCATTTCGCAAAAGGACCAACTGAGACCACAGGATGAAGAGGAGCAGGATGTGACCGAATTTTCTGATTGTAGGTCTGGTAGGCATGACATTTCTGAATGACAGTAATGCAGTCGTGAAACAAAGAAGGCCAAAAATATCCTGCGCGTAAGATCTTCTGGGCAGTAGCATACCCAGACATATGACCACCACATGCTCCAGAATGGCATTCATTCAGAGATTTCTCGGCTTCATTGAATGTTAAACAATGTCGAAAAACAGAGTCAATTCCTCGATGGTAAAGATTATCCCCGAGGATAATGTATTGACGAGCTTGATAGCGTATGCGACATCGTTCAGTACTAGACAAAGCAGGCCGAAAAGTCTGGGTTTGGAGATATATAATGGTATCCCCATACCAAAGATCATCAGTGCTAATAAGGAAAAGAGATTCATCGGGTAATGAATCTACTGCTACATGTTCCGTCGTAGAATGAGGAAAATCGCATATCAACTCAGCGAAAACTAAGGATTTCTTAGACTTGTCGTGATCGTATTCCAAGTCAAACTCCTGGAGTATGACAATCCATTTGGAGTACTTGCCCCAAAGCAATTGACATTTCAAAATATGTTGCATAGGGTTGCAATGAGAAATCACCATAGTCTTACGTGAGAGGATATAATGCCGAAAGCATTGGACAGCTTGAACGGCAGCCAGGGCCAGTTTTTCAACACGTTGATACTTGATTTCAGTTAGTGTGAGACTTCGACTCAAGTAGTAAACAACATGTTCATCGTGCGCATCATCCTCTTGGACGAGAACCATGCCAATAGTGCACTCCGAGGCAGCAAGATAAAGGAAATAATCGCGACTGTAATCAGGAGGAAAGAGAAGTGGAGCTCGAGTTAGGGATAACTTTAAAGCTTCAAAGGCATTATTAGCAATGGTATCCCAGACAAACTCTGCATCTTTCTTTAATAGCCACATAAAACCATGAGTGATCTCGGCATAATTAGGGATAAAACGACGAAGAAAGTTTGCTTTCCCCTACAAAATTTGCAACTGGTGCAATGTAGAAGGAGGAGGGAGATTAACGATAAAACCTAGAAGACGATCGGATTCTACGCAAAAAACGCATTTATGAGGATTTAAATGTATACAATAGAACCGACAACGAACGAAAATAACTCGGAGGTGGTTAGGGTGATCGACTCTGTGCATAGAATGAGCTGGTAAATCGTCCAAATAGGGTTGAATGATATGCTTAATATCATGAAAAGCATAAGACATAGCACGTTGAAATGTCGCGTCAGCGTTCTTGAGACCAAAAGGGAGTTTCCTATAGGAAAAAGTACCCCAAGGACAAATAAAAGCAGTTTTATGTTAGTCCTCGGGAGCAATGTTAATTTGATTATAGCTGGAGAAACCATCCATGAGAGAGAAGATTTCCCTGTCAGCACAGTCATCAACAATCTGGTCGACAAAAGGGGTTGGAAAGTTGTCTTTTGGACAGGCTTTGTTAATATCCTTATAATCAACACATACATGAATACTGCCTCCTTTTTTGTCAATCGGGACAGGATTAGAAACCCATTCTGTGAGAGCCACCGGATAAATAAAGCCGTCTTTTAGAAGTTTTTCAACTTCGAGCTTGATAGTCGCCGCTTTATGTGGGTGGACCGGATGAAGGTGTTGCCGGACATGTTTAGCTTCGGGGTATGTCTTTATCTGATGTACAACAATAGCAGGGTCGATACCTGGCATCTCTTCATAACTCCAGGCGAAGATGTCACGAAATTCTTTGAACAGAGATGTATAGGTGACGATTTCGTCGGAAGAACACGAAGCTCCAATGTGAACATTTTCAACAATCCCAGGTTTAATGCATATGTCAATGGGAATTGTGGGCGAGATGTTACTTAAGTTCCCTTCAGCAAACCCATTGTGTGAAGTCGCGAGAACTGTGGAAATAACAACAACGGTCGATGGAGTCAAAATCCGTTGGTAGTTCTCAAGAGTCTGTTGCTCCAAAAAAAGTATGGAACGATGATGTCCATCATCCCAAGGGGTGTCCTCCATGACGAACATGATCATCTCGTTAGTGGGAAAAAAAACACGAAAAGGATCGGGAGACAACTCATCAAGAGAAGGGGTAGAAGGTGTTGCTGATTGAATGGCTTGATAAGCGGGCTCAACTGGACTTAACGGCATGACTTCGCCGAAACGAAAATGATCTCCAGGGTTAGGGACAATCCAAGGATAGTGTGACGCAAGAATTTCGTGAGGCATGGTGTAGAGCATGTTGATTGAAGAAACTGATGGGCATGGAACATCGGGCGGTGGAATGGGGAAAGTACCCATTAAAGAGGAGTCCTTTAAAATGCCTACACCGACGTTCTCATAACCTGGTGGGGTTTTAGCAATAAACGACACGTTTCTAGTACGAGTATCAGAGTTGAAGAAGGAAAGTTGGTCAACGGTAACAACCTTTCCTTGATAAGGGAAACGTACTACCCAGAAAAGTGTTGACACAACGACGCGCATGGAATCGATCTAGCTACGTCCAAGTAGAAGATTATAATCATGAGGAGCGTCAAAGACTTCCACTTCGACTTGGACTGTTTTACCTTCTAAGGTAATGGGAAACGAAGGAAGAACACCGTAAGGCTTAAACCAGAGCCATTGAAGGATTTAAGAGTGTTTTGTGATTCATTCAAGGGAGAAGAACCAATGGCTTTCCAACAAGAAAAATACATCACACACGTTGAGGCACCCTCGTCGATAAAAGTTCGACAAATGTTCTTGTCAGAGACAACAACCTGTATCTGGAACATGAGTTGCGGGGGTAACCATGGAATATGATCATCTAAGTCAAAGACTATGAGATTCGTATCTGTTGGGTCAATTCCACCTATAGATTTCAAAAGTGCCTTCTGTTGTGCAGGACAAGACTGAAGGACTTCAAGGGATAACATCGTTGAAGGTGCCAGGGCCATATCTTCAACAATGTTGTAGTTCTAGGCCGCACGAGCATGAGGATTGAAAGACAATTTCCTAACGACACCTTTTGGGGGTGGTCGTAGAACTGTATCAAGGCTCGATCATTAGAGATGAAGATGACCATTAGTAGGTGGAGTCGTGGGAGAGGGTTGGACCAAAGAAGGAGGTACATCGTCAACCTTCTCCTTAGATGGAGTATAATATTTGGCTCTAGTCGTGAGTGCAACGTTGTTGTGCTTAGAATCACCAATACACATTAAAACATATGATGTCGTAAAAGAGGAGGGTTGGTCATGAATGACCAACTGAGCCTGTTGTTGAGACGGGAAGGGTTGGGACAAGACATCTGGTGTAGATGGTTTGGGTGCTCCTTGAAGGAACTTTGTAACCTCAGCACGTCATGGACAATCATTCATGTAGTGATCGTCACCACAGATAAGGCAAGGGTAGCAAGGTTTGCGCTTATCCCGCTCCTCAACAGAAGTAGTTTTAGGTTGCTCTGCTTGATTATTATTTTTACCCGCCTTATTCCTGCCTCTTCCTTTTTTAGATTTGGTTTTACCGACTGGGGTAGATTGAACAACGTTTACCTCAGAAGTTTTGTCGGTGGGAGTGGCAGGAGACGGAGCATTTTGAACATTAGAAGAAGAAGATTTAGGGGTTGTGCTTGAAACAGAATGTGAGTGGGCCTGGGCAGTACCAATCACACCGTCAGCTGCATGCGAGGCAGCTGGAGTAGTTGAAGTGCTGGAAGTACCAGGACGAGGTAATTTAGGTAGAAAATTGCAAAGTGTTCCCGTTTGCAAATAAATGAGATCAAGATATTGAGCACGTCTTATAGCCTGCTCCTCCGTGACAACGCCACCCATGGAAATGTCCTTACCAATTTCGTTCACAAAGTATTTCGTAAACCATTCTGTTAGTAATTGATCAGGGAGTTCAAGTTTAATGAGACGTCGACGTCTTTGCCACTCATGAATATGATTAGATATATGAGTGCCTTTAGTCTATTTGAAGGAAGTCAAAATCTCAGTTCTGGTATCATAACAGATCGGTAACTGGTAATGTGTAAGGAAATCCATAGCTAGGGTGTTGAAATCAGAGAAGAAACCTCGTGGCAATTCAATATACCACTTCGCAGCAAAACCGGTAAGGGTTCGTTGAAAAAGTCGTAAATGAATAAAATCATCCATCAATGAGTTGGATGACCATAGCTGAAAAGTCATAACATGATTGTTCAGGTCCTCTCCTACTTTTACGTCGAATTTAGGGATGTCTGATGGAAGCTTGGTTGGAATAATAGGCCATTGGGGAGAGTGACGAATAGGATCATTTAAAATCCTAGACAAATCTGGCAAATCCAAAGTAGCAAGAAAAGGTAACTGTCGATTCACTTGAGGGTACTGGTGGCTTTGGGGTGGAAGCCCTGTTGGCAAACCAGTAGGACCGTAAAAATTTTGTCCAGACAGATTCGGCGGTGGTTGAAGAGGATAGTAGTTCCAAGGATTGTAACCTTGAGTTTGAACAGGGACATGAGTTTGAGCATTGTGACCCTGACCCCAAATAGGATTGGGTATACCTGGATATGGTTGGCCTATAGTAGGGATAGGTTGTTGCCACCCAGTCGGTTGAGGAAGATTTTGTAGCATCTGATGCCAATACTGGGCCAAAGAAGGAGGGATGTTTTGCCCAAAAGGTGGGGTTGGTCCCCCTATCGTAGGTGGAGTTACAACTGGAAGTTGTGTCCCGATCGAAGGTTGTGTAGTAACTGGAACATGTCCGGGAAGAGGAGGTTGAATTGTACCACCTTGGGCACCAATGGGAATCTGCAAGTTTGGTGTAATAGACGGGATAGTTCCACTAGGATTAGGATTGCCAGAAGTAAATTGAGGGAGTGTCGAAATAAAACTGGGAATGGGATGCCCAGGAAAAGAAGGACTACCTGGAGAACCGGCAGGGGTTTGCGGCGGTGTTGGAACATAAGCATTCAACAAAGAATTCAACGCATGGTACCCAGGTGGTAGTGTCAGAATGACATTGGGCGTTCCTTGGGTGTTTATAGGAGGAAGAGCAGCCGCAGTTAACCCGGTAGGAACACTCATAATATTCGCAAGATGGGCCATTTCGGCAGGGAGAGTAAAGTTATAAGTAGTATTCACTGGTACATAATCTGTCTCAAGAAACACTGGAGGGTTGATTTCAGAAACCACGGGCGAACCAGGACTAAAAAGATTCCTGCGGAAATCCCCTGCAGACCAAAAAGGATCTTGGCCTTCTACACCGGGAAAAGGCCCAACGGGTGATCCAGAAGAGGTAGAAACAAGTTCTCCAGAAGAATTTAATCGCATAAAGGGTCGTTCACCATGGTGAATTCGAAAGTCCTCTCTAGTATTGGTAATTCGAAAAGGTTCTAGAGGGTCAGTTGATTCCACTTGTGGTGTGGTAACAACTACGGCTTCACCTTCCCGAGGAGGGCCCTCAGGTGTAGCTGTAGGCAAGGGTTGTGTACCGTCCAGATGCTCTGGAGATAAACCCTGGATTCTACGTGAATGACGTGGGGGAGCTATTGTAAACGAGTGACAAGCTCCGCGAAGAAAATCCTATGGTCAACTTTGAGAAACAAAAAACACGCTCTAGTAAACAAAATCTAGAAAGCAATCACCAAGCAAACAAGACCTTCTAATTTTGAAGCCACTAGTTGGTGATGAAATCCAACGTCACAACAACGAGACGAGAAGGGGAGGGGCTAGGGAAGAAAATTTACGCTGACGACCTGCTTAACGGACTTACACCCTGGTGCAATCTCCCACACATAATCGTGGGTATACCCTCCAAGGAGCCCGAGTGAGTTTGGTTAACGTCAATTCCAGGTACCGTGAAGACTTTCCCCTCCACAGTCACCTCGGGTAAGAACCTAGAGAGATAGGCCACTAAGGTCACCACCAACAACAATAAATCCTGGGGGAATAGTCGACAGTCCAATCCACATGCAAGGGCAGGGTATCTAGCATGAAATCAAATCAAAAGGCTTCCACTCATCATTGTGGGTATACCTCTGAGTGATCCCCATAATACGTGCAATATCTACAGTGATACCAACAAAGCAGGGTGAGTAACTGTGTCAATACCAATGCGACCTCGTGTTTGACCCTTGCGTGAGAAGGGCTTCCCAGGATAAGATGTTGCAAATGGAATTTAACACTCCCTAACACAAGATGCTATTGTGTGTTTTATGCTTTTGGAGAGTGTATCTCTCTTCCTAATCCAAAGCGCTAGCCTAGCTAAATGTTGGTGTAAAAGAGCCCTAGAAAAGAGTTACTAGATAATTTTTATGATTACGTCGTGTTATTAAAGGTTTTTGTTTACTCAAAGGTAACGGAAATGAAACTTATGTTATATGACTCTGACCCAACAATGCAATGATGAGAATGAAAAATATCACTTTTCGTTCGATGAATCCTATGTATGGGAGAGAGAGTTTTCCATATCAACCTTGAACTACAATGCACAATTTCCGTTCAAATGCCAATGCAAACAATCACTTATCAAATGAAAATTCTCTATTGTGTCTTTTTCAAATACTTCAACAAGCTCAATAATTTGATTTTGCAATGTTTTCTAAAAACAAAAACAAGTTTTTTGAAAGAAAAACCTTGTGTTCACTTTCCAAAAAAGGACGACCCTCACTATGCCAATGAGAGCACAGAAAATCAAATCAACTAATAAGAAAATAACCTAATCCACTCTTTCAATGAAAGAAAAAATAAAGAGCAAACCAATTTTAGTCTTTTCAAATTCAAAAGAAAAGGATCTTTCAAACCAAAAGCAAATGATAAAACCAAGAAAACTTAACTTTCAACCAATCACTGGATCTTAACTAATCAAACACACTCAGATTCTGAAGTCAAAGAGAATGGTTTTGCCAAGAAAATCCAAGAAACAAAAGTTAAGTCCAAAATGACAAGAAAAACCTTGAAACCCTAAGATTGCTCATGGATAAAAACAAAGACAAGAAAGATACCAATCAAAGGTCCAAGAAACTCACAAGAGGCAATCAAATTGATCTGAGCAGTTAAAAATGCCAAAACTTAAAATCAAATTTTTGAAAAAGAGTGTTCACAGGCAGGCAATATAACACAGTGCGAGAATCAGTGATTCTCGCAGGTTACCCTTGAGAAGGGTGCGAGAACCTCGCACTGAAACCTATAGGTAGGGTGTGAACCCTACCTATTCTTGCAGGCTGCAATGAAGTGCAGTGCGAGAATCCCTAAACATAAGAAAAAATTTGAAAAATGAAGCAAAATTCAAAAAGACTTATGGACCTAGAAGGTCTATCAAGATATCCTGAAGACTCAGAGACTGATAGGACAAGAGACAAATGAAACCAGAGCAAATGGCCATAGAAAAATATCAAAAGCCACAAAGAAAATGGGATTGTTCCCTAGTGGAGTCGCCAATTTTGTTATTGGATAAATCCATAAGTACGGACACAAACTGATCTCCCTAGATCCACCTGGATCTAGAACAAAGCAAGACAGAATAATACTCTTTCCCTAGATTTTGACTATTGAATGAACTAGGAGGAAAGAACAAGTTACATACCTTATAATCGCTTCCTATAGTCTTTGTTGCTCATACTTCGATCCAGTGCTCTTGTGCATCCCAGACCAAGACAACACAAACCAACCAAAGTGAAGAAAGCACAATCTATTCAACAATTAATCTATGTATATGATCAAGGAGTTATACAATAAAGTGGAACTAGCTTTATGGGAAAGGGACATATTACTGTATCATATTGATGGAAAGTAAAGATTACAACCTGAGCCTTGATGTTGCAAACTTCCTTTCGATGACCCTTGGCTATGACACACACACTTGCTTACTTGCATGAAGAAGATCAACCACCTTTGCTAAACTTGCTGGAGTTTCCTAGTTGTTGTATCATCAGTCCTTCACACAGTCTTTCACTAATTCTACAATGTCTGCTTGACCTTGTTTGCTTCTAAATTTTTCCATGAGAATTCACTCAATATATAGGAGAGAATGAATTAGTTACTTGGATAAGAATGATCCCAAAATATCAAGGAATCCAGTACTAGGATAACCATTCGAATGCCATCTCATCCTTCTAGAATATTCCCTTCCAGAAGGTTCGAGAATTCATCTTTTTCTCTTCTTTAGAAAGAGTTCGCACCCTAGCAGTTTAACACAGTGCGAACTTCTCGCACCCTGGCTTAAGGCAACCTATGAGAATCATACATTCTCGCAGGCAAATATACTTGCAGGCTATGAACATTCCTCAAAATTGTGATTTCTGGAAAGAGATGAAGGTAACTTTCTCAGGAGAAAATTCCAATGAAGAGCCTGAGTACACCATCATCAATACATCATCATGACAAACAAAATCATGGGTAATAGCATGGCAAGTTGTGTTTCTGACAGAGGGCTTCCAATGGGTGAGGTCCAACAGAGAGAGACTGATAGGGAATCAGACTTCAGAGTTTGGAAAGGTAGAGGAGCATGGAAATTTGTGTCTCCAATAAAGGGTTTCTGATGGGATAATTTCAAAATCGTTTCAGATTGCAGATTTTGAGAAATTTGCATACCCAACAATTGAAGATTTTCAATGGGAAGGTTCCGAAGAATAGTTTTGATAGGCCTGCAGAGGACTAACCATAGCATGGAAAGGACAATAAGATAAATGATTGGTATTAATATTACTTTTGCTATCAATAATTTGGATCTAAATAATGTTACAACAATAAATTAGTGAATTTTTCCATGAAAAAATCTAGTTTTGAAGGTCTTCATCTTGCAAGGCATTTTTGAGGGCCTAAACAACATTTTTAGAAAATCAATTTTGTACAAAACTATCTGCCCTTGTGGGACACAAATGTTTTCTTCTAAAATGATAGATCTCGGAAAGAGATTTCAAACAACCTAAACTGTTCAAAAAACCAAGCTTGTATGAGGAAGTTACAGCCAAAATAGTGGAGGTTAAAATTTTAGTACCAATTTTTTTTAGAGGGCATAACTCCTAGCTCAGGAGTTAGTTTGGGGACTAGGAGAAGTATATGGGAAGATAATGGACTATATAATTCATCCATGGATATAGATTTGAATTATGGGTATCTGAAAATGTGTTGGGAGAGAAAGAGGACACATGTAGTATGCAGGGTTGAGAAAGGGAAAATGGCCAAAACTTCTGAAGACCATAAATTTATGCTCGAAACTCAAAATTGGGAAAATAAATCATCGATGGAAATCTCTAGAGGAGGTGAATCTATTTGTTAACCCATAAAATTAATTGAAGCATCAAATTTTGTAGTCAAATCAAAAGAATATGATTGGTGGCACTAAAAGGAAGAAGAAAAATTATGAATTCTTTTCCAAATTGTATATGTATTTATTTTCATATAATAGAAAGTTTTTGCAGGCACATTTTCCGAAAAATTAGAGGTTTAGAGAATCATTTTGGCTTCTATATGATAACCACAACAATGGAATATGCCCAAGGGTCCTACAATCATGAGGATAAATTCATAAGTTTGCATGTCAGCATGGGGAATGTTGAGACTGAGTCAAATGGAAGAAGAGAGATACATGATCCTGTAGCTATGAGAAGCCTACATAGAGAAGTGTAGAGTTATAGATATTATAATGAAAATATTATGAAGGCTCAGGAAGAGATACTTTAGAGCTTGAAAATGTTGCAGAAGCAAGCCAAAAAGACTCTAGCACAAAGCCATAAGCTAGTGGTAGACAAAAGACAACATCCAAATCCCATAGCAGAAGGGATGGGCATGAGAATGATAGGAAATCAAGGAGTAAGATTAGGCCCCAACATTCCCCAGAGCAATCCACCAGGAGAACTCATGCTATTTCAGGGCTAGGGAGAAGCCCAATTGTGTCCCCTATTAGGAGGTAGAGGAGAAGACTTGAGGGAGACATTTTATAAGGTGAACTTGGGAAGATCAAGCCACCAAATTTAAATGGTGAGGATAGGAAGGGAGAATAGGTCGATGCCTGGCTATTGGAAATGAAGAAATATTTCCAGCTACATGATTACCCCTCTAGGGTAGAAACAAGAATTGTGACCTACCACTTATAGGGAAAGACAACCATGTGGTGGGATCAGCTTAAGCAATCCAATTACCTCAATGAGAAGAAGGTCTCATGGAGGAAGTTCAAAGGATATTCTCAAGAGAAATATGTCTAAGCATTACTATGAGAGGAAGATGAAATAGTTTGTTTAACTCAAGTTGGGAAGCATGACAATGGATGAGTATGAGATGAGGTTCTTTGAATTATTGAAATACGTGGACTTCATAAAAGATAAAAAAAAAAGTCAAAATCCAAAGGTTTCTTAATGGTTTACCCTCCTTCTACGGTGAAAAGATACAAAATGATAACCCAAGGACTTTGGAGGAAGCCATAAGCAGAGCAAATAATATCTATGACAAAAATAGAGGGAAGCCAATATTTCAAAAGAATTGGAATGACAAGATGAAAGGAAAGAGGGAGCAAGGGAAGAAAGGTTTTAAGCCACCATTTTTCAAGAATAACTCTCTAGCAAATCAGCAAAGCCAGTCAACCCAAAATGAACAGAAGACGACATATTATTTTGGGAAAAGGCCAAGGAAATAATATGTACAATGTTGGGGATGTGAGGGGAATAACTTGTATAGGGACTCCAATCACAAAGGAGAAAGAATGAGTATTGTCCACAACATTCAAGAGGATGAAATAATGGAAGATATGGGAGGAAGCATGCCAAGGATTTATGTAGCCTTGGATATTCAGAAAGTAGAATATCATTCCCCCATGATTGAATTGGAAGGTAAGATTGATAACCATCCCATAACAATTTCAATTGATTATGGGGCTAGACATAGTTACATAAACTCTAACACTATTGAAATATTTCACTTGCAAAGGAGTAAACATAAGAAATATTGGTTATTTCAGTTAGCCACAGGGGCTAAGAAAAGATCAATAAGTTGGTTAAAGATTGGTCAATAGACATGAATGCACTCAATACAAAGGTAGATGTGAACATTATACCTTTGGGTTCATATGACTGTCTAATTGGCATGGATTGGTTGGAAAACCTGTTGGAAATATAACTGAGCGGGGGGGATGAATCAATTATGTATATAAGCTTGAAACTTTTCTTGTTATTTTCTGATTCTTTCTAGATTATTATTGAATGTGTTGCTAATAACTTAACATTCATAGATATACAATTATCAATCACACAGAATACACAGAGACACTGATTTTCCTGAGGAAACCCATAAAGGGTGAAAACCTCTTCTTCTTAAGATGTCAATCAAGATCCAACTTTCATGTACATCACAGTCTTTGAGCTCCAACTCAAATATGAGGCTACAACATCTGATAGCAAGCTACAACTTGCAAAGAGAACCAACACTCATATTTCTCTAGCACCAGCTAGATGGAAGCACCAACTCCCAAGTTTCTCTAACACACACTAGATGGAAACACCAACTCCTAGAATATCTTCTAGCACCAACTAGAATTTAGAGGACTACAATCCTCCCTAGAACCACCCTACCACCCTGATTGAATCTTACAAAACTTAACTTACTTGATTTGTCTCTGATATGTCTGTTACAGCTCCATGTCTCCTCTGCCTTCTTCAACTTCTATGATTTGTTCCGCTTCTGCATTGTTCTTCTTCTATTCTCTTCTCTTCTTCCTTTAGTTCTCAATACCACCTCATGTTCAACTTCTCTTCTGCCTTTTATGCTCTATGTTTCATATGCATTCTCTTCATTGCACCACGGATCTCTCCTTCAGGTTATGCACTACGTCTCCTCCTACCCACATGCATCACTATGAAAAAAATACACTCTCTCTTTTGTTCTGCATGTCTTTCTCCCACCCAGTTCTCTGCCAGATCATCATAACAACTCTTCATCTTCTCTGGTGGTTATTTTGAATCTATTCATCATCAGTGGTCATTATCCAAAGATTCCTTGGCTTCTCTGGCAGTCACAACTCTTCATCTTCTCTATCAGTTACAACAAGTCATTTTTGGCTTCTTCGGCTTCTAAGCCCCTTCCTTCATGTGACCATCGACAGTGACCATACGCCTAACCAACATGTGCTTCGTGACTCATGACTTGGGGAATCTTGGTATGAGACATATCGATTTTCCCAACTCTCGATATCCGAAGTGGGGCCTAGCGATGTGCTAGCTCCTCCCTTAACCTTCATTGATGTGACCTTGGTCGTTGATCTCACATGACCATGCGATTGAGAGCGCAGCCAAAGGCGGTTTGAGGGAAACTTGATTTTCACCCCACAATTCAATACAGAGCTCAACGTATGCCTTTGGTGACACCAGGGTTTGATTGCGGCCCACTCAAGAAAAATTAAGACCCGAGAATATTCTGGCCCTGCAATTGAGAATGATCGTTGATCTCCAATCCCTTGGTGATGCTACTCGATCAATGAATGTTATATTCCTTCCTTTCCTCCTTCTATGCAGGGATCCTGGATCTCCACGATTCGTCGACACATAGCTTCCTTCCAAATCAACGGCTACAATTCATTTCATGATTCGGACTTCGGAAGTTTCAACTCTCAAACCCTGCTTTCCTCTGTACATCAATTTTCCAGAGTTGAAAATCCACTGAACTGTGTCCCTCTTGAATTAACGAGCGAGATCTCCTTCGGGTCTCCGGACTCCAAAGATTTCAAATCTCAACTTCTCGTTTCTTCTGGCTGGATATCTTCCGAAATGGAATATCTGCTGACATATGTCCTCTTTAATCCAATGACTATCCTCCACTCTGGAACTTCGCCCTTCGACATTCTCATATTTGAGTTTCTCCTTGCTCAGCTTCCCTCTGATCGTTTTACTCAGAGCTTGCGATCTAGTGACACATGTCCTCTCACAGATCAATGGCTCCCAGTTGCTTCGGCTGTTTGGGATTTGGTTATTTCAAACCTTTCTCCTTCGCATTTTCCCGGAGTATTTCCGCCCGAATGCGTAATCTTCTGACACATACCCCTCCTGGAGATCAACGGCTAGGGTCTTCTTCGGGTCTTCAACATTCGATATTTTGAGACTCTTTCCCTCACAACTTAAGATCTTCGTCCCTTCGACACTTCGTCCCTTCGCGACTTCGGTCCTTCGGCACTTCGGCCTTCAGGACTTCGGATCTTTTTTCATTTGTTGGTGGTAAAACTCCTGAAGCAAATCTCCTGGAGTGACGTAACATTACACACGTCGCCTATTGACTTGGCATGGGACGAGTGGTTGCCACGTGTCACTCACTGACGTGGTCTGCCAACTGTCCTTACTGATGTGGTCTGCCACATGTACTTTCTGACGTGGTCTACCACATGTCCTTCCTCACGTGGTATGCTACATGTCCTTGAATTAGATTGTTGAGGCTTACTTTGGGTCTTTACCCAGAGACCACAGATTTATGCCATGTCTCTTCCGGATCAGACGGCCCAGATCCACTTCAGATGATCTGACGCTTAGATTTACTCTGGACGATCTGACGATTGAGATCTATTTCAGATGATCGGATGATCGAGATTTACTTCGGCTCTCTAGCTATTTGGGCTTCAAGGATTTCAAATCTCAAACTGAAATTCTCAAAGTGATTTCTCCAAAGCGTAACCTCCTCATATCTTTAGACCTGAAACAAATGTTGTTCGTTGATCAAGATCTTAGATCAATGTCTTGATCTGTCTGCGATGCAACTTTGCCTTGGATTAAATCCAACGGATCTCCATCTTTGCTTATCCTATCCTTCCATTTATTTCGATCCGACGACTGATGGAAATTTAGGTGATTGAGATCTTATATCTCATCCCTTTCTTATCCTGTCCTTCCACTTAAATCAATCCGACGACTAACGAAAATTAGGATGATCGAATTCTCAATCATTTTTCCTCGATTATCCTATCCTTCCATTAATTCAATCTGACGGTTATTGGTCCTCTGGATTGGTGATCCAACGACCACTGTAGCTCTTCCTCCTGATCTTATGATCTCTCTGATTTAGAAGGTTTTCTAAGTGTTCATGGGTCTCGACCTTTGCTCCTCTTGTGTGTCCATCTCTTGGACCTCGTCTGGACTTCTGGAAACCACTATCTCTTCTGAGCTCTCATATTTTGTGCTCTCGAGGTTTGGGTCGTTGTTGTTATTTCCATTAATGACAAGCACATTCTTCCTGTACACATGCCAACAATCTCCCTCTTTGGCATTGATGGAAACCCTGAAAGGATGCACTATTCTTCTTAGATCTCCAACTGTAGAATACAGACAAAACCTTTTTCTCCCCCTTTGACATCAATGTCAAAGAAAATAGAGAGTGACTCTATGATCCCTCTAATCATATATACTAGGAGCACTCTCCCCCTGATCAGATAGAATATTTTAACTTGATAATAGGGTCACACCCAATTTCTGGTGTAGATACTCAAACTGAACTTTTGCAAGCGGTTTAGTGAAGATATCAACAATCTAATCTTTGGATGGAATATAATGAAAAGAAACAACATTGTTGGTTACCTATTCCCTCAAGAGGTGATACTTGATGGGTATATTCTTGGTCTTGGAGTGAAATACATGATTTTTTGACACACTAATTGCACTAGTATTATCACAATGAATTGGGATCGGTGCATTATAATTTACCTCCAAGTCTGCAAGTATATGAATCATCCATAATACTTGGGTACAACAAGTGGTAGCTACAATGTATTCATCTTCTACAGTCGATAAGGAAATGGAACCTTTCTTCTTGCTCAACCATGCTACAAGAGAATCTCCTAAGAATAATGCACCTCCACTCATGCTTCTCCTTTCATCCACGCAATTATCCCAATCAACATGTGAATAGACTGATAGTTGAAAATTATGATTCCTAGGATACCATAGGCCATAGTTCATTGTTCCTTTCAAGGATCTGAATATTCTTTTGACAGCTAAAAAATGACTCTGTTTAGGTGCAGCCTGATACCTTCCTACCATTCCAACAACATGCATTATGTCTAGATGGGTTGTTGTGATGTACAATAGGATGCCTATCATAGACCTATATGAACTCTGATCAACATCAAGTGAGTCATCATCCTTTCTTAACTTGCATCCAGTGAACATAGGTGTAGAATCTTCCATTTGAAACCTTTTCAACATTTATCTTACATATTTCTCCTGAGAAAGAAATATTCCTTCAGACCTCTGAGTAATTTGCAAACCAAGAAAAAATGGCAGTTCCCCTATCATAGACATTTCAAATTCAGACTGCATGGTAGAAGAAAACCATTGTACCAATGAATCATTATTGCTTTTGAAGATTATGTCATCTACATAGACCAACACAATGAGAAAATCATTACCCTATGTTTTGATATATAGATTGTTCTCAATTGTTTCTCTCTTGAACCCTTCGTCTTGAAGATACTTATCTAGTCTGTAATACCAGGCATGAGGAGCTTGTTTCAACCCATATAAGGATTTCTTCAGCTTGCAGACAAATTCAGGGTTATCTGACAGTTTGAAACCCTCTGGTTGTTCCATATAGACTTATTCTTTTAGATATCCATTTAGAAAAGTTGACTTGACATCCATTTGATAGACTTTACACTGTTTATGAAAAGAAAAGGCAAGAAACATTCTAATAACTTCTAATCTTGCTACAGGTGAAAATGTTTCATCAAAACCCAATCCTTCTATTTGAGCATATCCTTTGCAGACCAATCTAGCCTTATTTCTTACAATATTTCCTTGCTCATTCATCTTATTTTTGTAGACCCATTTGGATCCTATTGCATTTTTATTTGCTATCCTAGGAACGAGTTCCCAAGTGTCATTCTTTTCAATCTGGTCCAGTTCCTCATTCATTGATTTTAACCAATTTATGTCTTTATTGGCTTCATTAAAGTTCTTAGGTTCCACCATGGATATGAAGGCTATATGTGATTGCTCAGTTTATTTGATTATCCTTCTCCTGGTTTGTACACCTTTGTCTTTCTCACCAATTATCTGACTTTCAGGATGATTATTTTGAGTAATTCTGGAGGAAGGATTTGATGTTGATTGTTGTCCTAACTATTCTTGTCTGGGTGTCTCTTCTCCACCTGATTCATCATCTTCTTGTGACTCTGAGATTTGTTGTTCTTTATTTTCATTATTCTCATCATTTTTTTCATCTGGCTTAGTGCTTATTATGTGTTGATCTTTTACAGGATCTTCTTCATCAATTCGAACATCAATACAATCTACTAATTTATGAATTATTTTGTTAAAGCATATGTATCCTTTATTGTTCGTTGCATATCCTAAGAAGATACTTTCATTATCTCTACTATCAAATTTTCTCATATGATCATCATTATTCTTGATGTAGCATTTACTTCCAAATACTTTGAAATGTTTGATTGATGCAGGTCGACCAAACCACAACTCATATGGAGTTTTATCACTGTTATGCCTTAGATGCGCTTTGTTTAGAATATGAACAACCGTGTGAATAGCCTCCACCTAGAAGGTTTGTGAAATGTCCCTTTCACTCATCATAGCCATTTCCATCTCTACTAAACTGATCTATTTTGGCATTCTACAACTCCATTTTATTGAGGAGTACCTGAAATAATATATTCTCTTTTAATTCCATGTTTGTCACATGATTCTTTGAAGTCTCCTAACAGAAACTCTGCTCTCCTGTCTGGGCGAATTTCCTTTAACTTCCTTCCTGTTAAATTCTAAGCTAACGCCTTAAACTTTTTAAACTTCCCAAAAACATCATATTTTTCTCTCAGAAAGGCAACCCACGTAAGTGTGGAGAAGTCATCAATGACTAGCATAAAGTAATGTTCTCCTCCAGTACCTTCCTTTCGTGATGGTCCACACAGATCCATATGAACAATTTGAAGTGGTTTCTCTGAAGATGTGAAACTCTTTGATTTGAATTGAGCACGAGTCAGCTTCCCCATTTGACAGGATTTGTATACAGAGTTATTAGGCTTAGATATTCTTGGAAGGTCTTTCACAACACCTTCATTATTCAGTTTGACAATATGATCAAAATTCAAGTGTCCAAGCCTTCTATGCCATAACCAAATTTCATCAAATTTTCTTAAATGACATTTATCCTTATCTTCCTTCAGAACATATACATTGTTTTCAGTTCTAACCCCTTTTGAAATCATCTCTCCTTTGTTTACTGTCTTTATTTTACAATTCTTGGCAGTGAAAGTGATTTCACATCCTCTGTCACATATCTGACTGACACTAAAAAGATTATGCTTTAAACCATCAACAAATAGTACATCTTGATCTTTGCTTCTTCCGTTACTTAATCTTACTAGACATTTAAATCTAATCTTTCCTGGAGCATCATTTTCAAAGGTCACACTCCCTGATTTATTTTCTTTGAGTGATAGGAACTTACTTTTGTCACCTGTCATATGACTGGAGCATCCATTGTCAATATACCAGAGGTATTTTTTTCTTTGAGCTGACAACACTAATCCACACTTGTTATCTTCATTCTTCTTCCAAACCTTGATGTTTTCATCTCTGTGATTTGAATCTGGCTTATAGTTCTTTAAGCGACAGCCTGCAGCTTTATGTCCATAATTATGGCAGACGTAACATTCTGGTTCATTGAATAAAGGATCATAACGATTTTTATGCTTAATCTACATCTTTTTCCCAGCCATCGCATGATTTCTAGTATGTGGTTGTTTGTTACTTGGATGTCTCATTCTTTGTTCTGGCAGGTATTTATTCCTTAGTTGCCTTGATTGCTCATGTCTAAATCTTAAAGAACAATTTACAGCTTTGTGGCCAAAGTTAGAGTAGTAAAAACAATATCCATAGAAAAAATCTTTGTACCAGGAAAATGGATATCTTCTTTGAGCATGTCTATTTCTTCCATGCTAATGATTTCCTTGAGTAGATTATGTATTATTTATTTGTTCTACAGATTCAGTTCGGGTAGCTTTTCCTTCACTCCTCCTTGGTGGTTGATTCTCTTCCTTTGTTTCTGCAGGTTTGTTGTTGTCAATGGTTGTAGATTTGACAAACTCGATGGATTCTTTGTTGCTTGACTGACCACTACTTGATCCCTCTTCATAACCCAAAATAGTTTTCAACTTTGAATTCCTTTGTTGATTCATAATGGAGGCTAATCCTTTTGAGGCTTTAATACTTGTCAGATTCTAATGATATAAGGCCTAAAATTTCTCTAGATCTTTTCTGACAATCACTACTTCAGCTTCCAATTTTTCACCTTTTGTTTCGGCTTCCTTCAATTGTTGTTTGAAGATGTCTTCAATATTCTTAGATTATTCTAACTTAACCTTCAACATATCAATTTTTTCATATGGTTCCTTGCATGTTTTCTCATACCCGAGCAGTAAATTTTTTTGTTTTGTTTTTTTTTCTCTGAGTCTATCAATCTCTTCCATGGCACTGACAAGTTCTCCTTCAAGATCGACTACTGCTTCACAATCAACGAACTCACTTCTTGTATCTTCAGTTTTTATATCTTCTAAAGATATTAGCATGATATCGTTTATTTTATCTTCGATAGAAGAGTCATTGCTTTCATCATCTGAGGGATCATCATCATTGTTTACACAAAGGATTTTCTTCTTAAAGTTATTCTCTTTATAGACCTTCTTTTGTTTGTTCTTCTCTTCATCATCATATGTTTGATCCTTTATTTTGTGAGGACACTTATATGAAAAATGACCTATATTACTACAGTTGAAACATTTGAAGGGTAATTTACCTTTGTATTTGTTGGATCATGTTGTCATTAATGCCAATGGTTTGATTACTTAGGAGATTGTTGGATCATATGCCATTGATGCAAATGGTTTGATTGATTGATGTCATTGATTGATGTCAAGTAATTGATTGATTGATGAACAATGTATATGTATTTTCCTTGATGAGAATGATAGATGTCAAAGTGGAAACCAATTGATAAAGATGGATCATTGATATGATGCATAGATGAAGATGGATCAATGAGTTGTCTGATACATGATGATGCATAGCTTGTTTGATAAAATGATGACTCATTATTGTCTTATCATGATTGAAAAGGTGCACAAATGGATGAACTCCAAAGTGGTCCCCTTGTGGTGAAATCCCTCATGGGAAGATGCTTTGTGGTTGAGTTGTGGCTGAGAGGACCCATGCTTGTATGTGGAATAATGAGATGAAGATCAAAGAAATTGTTGGTGAAACTATCCTATATGGATAGTGCTTTTCATGCCATTTCCGGTGGTATGTGGAATGTCACATAAATCCTCACGATTTGAGAGTTATGGCTCTACGAAGTTGAAGGACCCCCATATGAAGGCTTGAAGCCCCCAAGGTCAAAGAAGTCAAAGTGACC
>JZKD02S0633092.1:623839-634696 GCA_000966675.3 Picea glauca | reverse complement strand
GAAGTCAAACAAATTCTTGAATAGCTCAAGAATCTTGGATGAGATATTGGAAAGTCAAAGATCACCATGTGATAAATCAGGTCTTGGATACAAAGGAGAAGATACACATGTTGAAAAAAGAACCTCAAAGAAGCATGAGGTAAGTACATCAAAGAAGGAAGACAATGTTGCAAAACAACCATCTACACAAGACACACAAGATTTCAAAAGAACAAAGCAAGGAAGACATCAAGAAGCTACTTTTGGGACACCAAAGCAAAGGTATGAAAGTATTTTTCATCGGCATTGTTATTCATGTAATGGATATGGTCACAAAGCTTTTGAATGTAGATCTTATGAAAGGAGATATAATGGAAGATTATATAACACCACAAAGTGTTGGAGATGTGATCAAATAGGACATATTGATGTTCACTGTAATTCCATGAGATGCTACAGATGTAGTGGATTTGGCCACAAATCCCAAGAGTGTTGGAACACAAGAAGAAAGTCCATGATGAGGACTTCACATAGCATGGCTAGAAGAAGGAATGAAGTAATAAAGGGAGACATATTTGAAAAGATGGATGCTCAGAGCTCAAGTTCTGAGCAGAAGGGTCATCTACAGAAGTGGGTGAAGAAGACAAAGCAGCCAGAACAGAATGAAAGACTGAAGGGAAGCTTAAGTAAGACATTTACTGAGGCATACACGGGTTACATTGGTGACAGTTGTGTACATACGATGGTTGATCTTGCATAGGTCGCGTACACATGCACTGTGTTGTGCAATAGGCCACGTATATGTGGTAAATCCTTGGGAAAAAGGCAATGCACATGGTTTGCAGCTTGATGTGATGGTATAACTCTATGTTGCAAGTTCTGACATTGTTTATTGCAAATTCTGACCCTGTTTGCTGCAGGTTTTCATGGTTCTAAGTTAGATCACACAAGGTTATGATATAAAATAAATCTTGGGTGCATGGCACTAACCCATGAGTATGGATTGATGTGGATCAAATGCTCATCTATTGGATTATGTAAAATAATTTGTTGGGGTACATGGTTGGTACATATTTGAGTTTCATTGATATATCTTATGATGTATTATTGGAAGCATATGTTGGTTATCATGGTGCATGCATTTTTCATGTGGTTGGGCTACACATTGAGACATGTAGTTGGTGAGTTGAGTTGATAGTCATGTTGTACATCATTGGGGAATCTTAACTTGTTGATGCATGGTTGATATACTTTCTTGGTGCAAGTGATGATGCATGATGGTACACTCATAGATGGTATTTGTTTGGCATATTGGTAGATGCACATGTTGGCATATTGATAGAAGCATATGGTTGATACATTCCATGGATGATATCTAACATGGTTGATGTACATGGGTGTTGTGAATTGTGGGCACATTTTGGTACATGATGTACTTGGTTGATATATTGTTCATGATTCTTTATTTTTATTATTGGAATTCATGATGCATGGTATGGAACAAGTTTGATGCATGAATAGGTCCAAGGATCGTCATATGGTAGCATATTGTTCATCTTGCAGACAAGATAGGGGGAGACATACCCTTAAGGGGAGTCATTCTTCTTCCAATGATTCTAGGAGGAGATATTTATCAGATGCATACCTAGAAAAGAGCCCTATATTTGAAGAAAGAGAACATAAGCATAATTTCAGGAGGAGCGATGGTCACAGGGGGAGTATGTTCAATGTATTTTCAGCATTACATTAGAGTGATATCCATTGTTAAAAAGGGGAGAGATTATTCAGAGGAAGATCAAAGGCACTCAGATAGGGGAAGCAGCCCCAAGGAAAGTTCAAGCAAGGGGAGTAGCCCCAAGAGGAGAATGGCTCTTTGCCATTGATTTCAAAGGGGGAGAGATAATCACATTGATGTGATTGATGTCTGTTGATGGGGAGAGATTGATGTGAAGAGATAGTCGCATTGACTATTGATGTAGAGCATGCCTTATCTACATGTTGACATCAACAATTAGTAATAGGTGTTGACATCATTGTTGGTATTACCATCAATGCCAAAGGGGGAGATTGTTGGATCATGTTGTCATTGATGCCATTGGTTTGATTACTTGGGATATTGTTGGATCATGTGTCATTGATGCAAATGGTTTGATTGATTGATGTCAAGTAATTGATTGATTGATGATTGATGAACAATGTATATGTATTGTCCTTGATGAGAATGATAGATGTCAAAGTGGAAACCAAATGATAAATATGGATCATTGATATGATTCATAGATGAAGATGTGTCAATGAGTTGTCATTGATACATGATGATGCATAGTTTGTTTGATAAAAATATGACTCATTATTGTCTTATCATGACTGATAAGGTGCACAAATGGATGAAATCCAAAGTGGTCCCCTTATGGTGAAAGCCCACATGGGAAGACTCTTTGTGGTTGAGTTGTGGTTGAGAGGACCCATGCTTTTATGTGGAATAATGAGACGAATATCAAAGAAATTGTTGGTGAAAGTATCCTATATGGATAGTGTTTGTCATGCCATTTCCGGTGGTATCTGGAATGTCACATAACTCCTCACGATTTGAGATTTATGGCTCTACAAAATTGAAGGACCCTGATATGAAGGCTTGAAGCCCCCAAGGTCAAAGAAGTCAAAGTGACCTAAAATAAGAAATCATTATTTAAATAATAAAGAGAAGTGACAAAATCAAGAAATATTATTTAAATGATAAAATAAGGTGACAAAATCAAGAAGGAATATTGAAATGATAAATATTGGAGAACTTTCTATTTATGGAAAATGGTTAACCCTAAAATAAGGAAAATGGGTTAAGTGACCTAGAGGGTGAAAGTATAAATAAGATAGCTATGGTCTCTTGTAGATCATCCTTTTTGTAGATCAATGCAGAGCTTCTTGTGAGGATATATTTTGGAGTATTGATGTAGAGCTTCTTATTGGTGTGGATCCCTTGAGCATGATTGAAGATCTATTATGAAGGAGAAAGCGAGAGGAGGATCTCATGGACGCATCAAAGTTTTGGCAATGTCGGAGATCTTGACGGAAAAAGTCTCTGAGCTTCAGAAACCCTAGTTTTTGAGGTATACGCGGGTTGTAATGGTCTAGTGCGCATGCACACGTGGGCTGTATGAGGACAAGTCGTGTATGGTGGATAGAATGATGAAGACTTGTGTTTGAGTTGGTGCCAAGATCTTGGATGTTGAAGTAGGTTCCAAATATGCATTATATGGGCTCAGATCTATCACTGAGACACTGGTATGGTTACATTATTGTCTTGATGGATATTATTGTTTGATGTGTTGTGAATGCTTAGGGAATTACTGGTATGGATTCTATGATATAGTTCAGTTTGGATGATCTGGTTGATGGAGTGATCAATACTCTTGTGATTCATTTGTGACATGATTGTTATGGTATACTAGTTTTTTATACATGTTTGAGATATCATTCATATTGATTTATTGTGGAGCATGAGCAAGCTATTGGAGAGCTTGGAGATGTTTTGATTGGTTGGTGGTCAGATTGGACAGTCAGAGACAGAAGAGAATGATATATTGATTGCAGAGAATCTGAGTTGATCTTGAAGGAAAAACCCTAACAACTTTGAAGCTATACGCAGGTTGTTGTATACACTAACTGTGTGCATACGTGGGTTGTAGTGAGCCAGGGTGCATGCACACGCTGGCTGCACTACTGACAAGTCGCGTACTTGTTGACAAATTGATATCTATTGAGGATTGTTGCCTCATCTCAGTTGGTGCTGAGGGTGTAAGTTGAGTCTTGCATTATGGAGCTGGTGCTCTTGTAGAGTTGAACTCTATTCAGTTGTTGTTGATAAACCTTAGATTGTTGTCCATAATAAAAAGAAAAATTGTACATACATCTTGTGTTTTTTTGTGGTCTTTGTAGTGATGACTTGATGATGATATATTGTTGATATATGTTCTCATCTAACTAGTTATAAATGACAGCAATGGGTAATGAATAAATGTTGAATATTAACTAAGGAATTTTTGTAAAGAGAGAAGCCTTTGGGAAAAAGAGCCCCACACTCATTAGCCCCCCCTCTAAGTGTGGTAGGTGTGTCCAATAGTATTTGCGTGATCCTTTCTTCAGTCTTCTCACAAAATTTGCTTCAATATCATCTATATCGGAGTCTGTGTTTTTCCCTAATTTAAAAGATGCCTCTCTTGTAGTGGATTTACCTTTGGTGATTCTCATTTCATAAGAAGTTAGGGTTCCAAGAAGTTGATCTAGTGTCAACTTTTTGAGATCAGCTATTTCCTCTATAGTAGAGACCTTTGAGTTAAATCTATCAAGAAGAGATCTTAATATTTTCTAGACTAGAAAAGATTCAGCTATTGTTTCACCTAGGATTTTCATAGTGATGACAAGTTATTCTATACGTAAGAAGTACTTATTGATAGTTTCTTCTTCATCCATATTTAACTACTCAAATTTCAGTCTGTGAGTCTGAAGTTTTGCATATTTCACCTTTTCATTACCTTCATAACTACTTATCAGCTTGTCCCACATAACTTTTGTTGAATCACAGTGCATGACTTTGACAAAATCGACTGCAGCAAGTCCACTAAGGATGAAATTCATTTTTTTTTCATTAAAGATAAATTCCATCTTATCATCTTTTGAGGCCAAGACTCCAGGCTTCACATATCCATTTTCAATGACATCCCAAACATTATCACCCAGAGACATTAAATGTGTTCTCATCCTTATTTTCCAGAAGGCAAAGTTTGTTCCATCAAATAGAGGGGGTCTATTAGTTGAACTTCCATCATGACTAGTCATTTTCAAGCTTAAGGATCTACCTTTGATCAAAGGCACCGGATCTGATACCAATTGTTGGAAATATAACTAAGAGGCGGGGGGGGTGAATCAGTTATGTATATAAGCTTGAAATATTTCTTGTTATTTTCTAATTCTTTCTAGATTATTATTTAATGTGTTGTTGATAACTTAACATTCATATATATACAATGATAAATCACACAGAATACACATAGACACTAATTTTCCTGAGGAAACCCATAAAGGGTGAAAACCTCTTCTTCTTAGGATGTCAATCAAGCTCCAACTTTCATGTACATCACATTATTTTAGCTCCAACTCAAATATGAGGCTAAAACCTCTGATAGCAAGCTAAAAATTGCAAAGAGCACCAACTCTCAGATTTATATAGCGCCAGCTATATGGAAGCACCAACTCCCGGGTTTCTCTCGCACCCACTAGATGGAAGCACCAACTCCCAGAATATCTTCTAGCACCAACTAGAATTTAGAGGATTACAATCCTCCCTAGAACTACCCTACCACCCTGATTGAATCTTCCAAAACTTTACTTACTTGATCTGTCTATGATATGGTCTGTTACAGCTCCATGCCTCCTCTGCCTTATTCAGCTTCTACGTTCTATTCCACTTCTGGATTGTTCTGCTTCTATGCTCTACTCTTCTTCCTTATGTGCTCAATACCACCTCCTATTCAGCTTCTCTTCTACCTTTTATGCTATGTGTTGCCTCTGCATTCTCTTCATTGTTCCACAGATCTCCCCTTCAAGTTATGCACTACATCTCCTCCTACCCACATTCATCACTACGAAAAAAACACACTCTCTTTTATGTTTTGCATGTCTTTCTCCCGCCCAGTTCTCTACCAGATCATAATAACAACTCTTTGTCTTCTCTAGTGGTTATTCTGAATCTATTCATCATCATTGGTCATTATCCAAAGATTCCTTGGCTTCTCTAGCAGTCGCAACCCTTTGTCTTCTATGTCAGTTACAGCCAGTAATTTTTGTCTTCTTTAGCTTCTAAGCCCCTTCCTTCACGTGACCATTGGTGGTGACCATATGCCTAACCAACAGGCGCTTCATGACTCGCGGCTTCAGGAATCTTGATATGAGACATCTCGATTCTCCCAACTCCTGATATCTGAAGTGGCGCCTAGCGATGTGCTAGCTCCTTCCTTAACCTTCGTTGATGTGACCTTGGGAATTTATCTCACGTGACCATGCGATCGCAGGTGCGACCAAAGGAGGTTTGAGGGAAACCTGTTTTTCTCCCCGCCATTCACTACAGAGCTCAACGTATGCTTTTGGCGATACCATGGTTTTGAGTGCGGCCCGCTCAAGAAATATTAAGACCCAAGCATGTTTTGGCCCTGCAATTGAGCATGATCATTGTTCTCCAATCACTTGGCAATGCTACTTGATCAATGGCTATTATATGCCTTCCTTTCCTCCTTCCACGTGCAATATTGGATCTCCACGGTCCATCGACACTTAGCTTCCTTCCAAATCAACGACTACGATTGATTTCGTGATTCGGGCTTCAGGAGTTTCATCTCTCAAACCTTGCTTTCCTCTGTATGTCAATCTTTCAGAGTTGACAATCCACTGACACATGTCCCTCTCTAATTAATGGTCGAGATCTCCTTCGGGTCTTCGGACTCCGAAGATTTCAAATCTCAACTTTTCATTTCTTCTGACTAGATATCTTCTGAAATGGAAGATTTGTTGACATCTGTCCTCTTTAATCCAACAACTATCCTCCGCTCCGGGACTTCTCCCTTCGGCATTCTCATATTTCAGTTTCTCCTCACTCGACTTCCCTCTGAGCATTTTACCCGAAGCTTGCGATCTAGTGACACATGTCCTCTTGCAGATCGATGACTCCCAACTGCTTTGGTTGTTCGGGCTTCGACGATTTCAAACCTTTCTCCTTCGCATTTTCCCAGAGTATTTATGCCCGAATGCATAATATTCTGACACGTACTGCTCCTAGCGATCAACGACCAGGGTCTTCTTCGAGTCTTCGTCGTTCGGGAGTTTGGAACTCTATCCCTCACAACTTCGGCTCTTCATCACTTCAGCCCTTCGCGACTTCGGTCCTTTGGCACTTTGGCCTTCGGGACTTCAGAGCTTTTGTCATTTGTTGGTGGTAAAAATACCGAAGCAAATCTCTCGGAGTGACGTAACATTATACATGTCACCTTTTGACTTGGCACGGGCCGAGTGGTTGCCAAGTATCACTCACTGATGTGGTCTTCCACATGTCCTTTCTGACGTGGTCTACCACATGTTCTTGCTGACGTAGTATGCCACATGTCTTTGTTGATGTGGTCTGCCACATATCCTTGAATCAGACGGTTGAGGCTTACTTCAGGTCTTTACCCCAAGTCCATATATTTACACCATGTCTCTTCTAGATCAGACAGCCTAGATCCACTTCGGATGATCCGACGCTTGAGATTTACTCCAGATGGTTTGGCAGCTGAGATCTATTTCGGATGATCAGACGATCGATATTTACTTCGAATCTTCGACTCTCTGGGCTTCGAGGATTTCAAATCTCAAACTGAAACTCTCCAAATGATTTCTCTGGAGCATAACCTCCTCACATATTTAGACCTGAAACAAATTTTGTTCGTTGATCAAGATCTCAGATCAATGACTCGATCTGTCTGCCATGCAACTTTGTCTTGGATTAAATCCAATATCTCTCCATCTTTGCTTATCCTATCCTTACATTTATTTCGATCCGACGACTGACGAAAATTCGGGTGATCAAGATCTCAAATCTCAGCCCTTTATTATCCTGTCCTTCCACTTACATCAATATGACTACTGACGAAAATTTGGATGATCGAATTCTCAATTGTTTTGCCCCACTTATCCTATTCTTCCATTAATTCAACCTGATGGTTGTTGGTCCTCTGGGTTGGTGATCCAATGGCCACTATCGCTCTTCTTCTTGAGATTTTGATCTCTTTGACTTAGAAGGTTTTCTAAGTGTTCATGGGTCTCGACTTTTTCTCCTCCTACGAGTCCGTCACTTGGACCTCATATGCACTTCTGGAAACCGCTATCTCTTATGAGCTTTCTCATCTTCTGCACTATCGAGGTTTGGTTCATTGTTGTTCTTGTCATCAATGACAAGCACATTCTTCCTGTAAACATGCCAACAATTGTTGTTGCATAAAATTGCAAGTAGTCAACGCTCCCCGGTGTATCGTGACAAGGGACTAATTGCCTCTCATGGATCCTTGAAATGTGGTGGTGGTGATTTTACCAATCACCTACAGGTTCTGGTGTAACCGCAACCATACTTCCAACAATTGGTATCAAAGAAAGAGGTCATGAGTTTGATACACACTCGACTTGCACTGAGGGGGAGATTGTTGCACAAAATTGCAAGTACTCAGCGCTCCCTGGTGTATCGTGACAAGGGACTAGTCACCTCTCATGGATCCTTGAAATCTAGCAGTGGTCTATTTACCAATCACCTGCAGTTTTTTGTGGAATGACAGTCGTACTTCCAACAAAACCACCATGTTGTGCTAGATTGTTATAACAAGACAATAACTTATCTTGATGAGAAAGGGAAGAAAGGAAAAATTGAAGGCATTCCAAGAGCTATATCTGTTAGAGAAATTTCAATCATGCAACTGAAAAAGAGTTTTAGGAAAGAATGTCAAACTTTTGTAGCCCACATGGAAGAGACAACTAGTGATGAAGTGGCAAGTCTTGAAGGTCATCCAGTCTTGAGATATTTTAAAGATGTTTTTTAAGAGATTTTAGGATTACCACAAAAGAGGGACATTTATTTCTCTATTGATTTGGTTCCAAGTGTTGCATGTTGATATTATGGTAGCTGTGAGAGGTATTAACCTCTACCTGTAACCTTTGATGAGACAAGAATATTTTGGGAAGAAAGAGAAACCCTAAAAAGTTGGATAATAACCCTATAAGGCAATTCGACTGAAGATTAAATTATTATATTAAACAAGTACAAGTCAGACCAGTAAGGTCACTTGGAAGACTATAAATAAGAGGGCGCTAGACTTCATTTGACACACTCTCTCATAGCTCACATAGACTAGTGGTGCACAAGTTTTGGAGTGCAGTTGCAACTACTGCAACTGGGATTTTGGTCTTTGGTTATGGTTTGGACTCTATGCCCTGTTGGCATGTTTTTAGACAGAGGCAGAGTATGCGTGTTTGTCATTGATGGAGAATATCAACACGATCAGTAGCGTAGCGATAATGGCAATATCAACAGTGTAAGCTCAGAAGGAGGAAAACAGTCAAAGCACGACAAAGGTTTCATTTCAGAGTTTTGAAGATCGGGAAATCAAAAGGAAAGAGGTTAAAACTCGCGATATGTGAAATCGCGATACAATCCTGACCGTTGGAGTCATAGGACATGTGGCAAGTGATTGGAACTTCGTTGACTTGCACATTGGAGGAGTCAACAGATCATGGTGTGGGAACTCGCGATATGCGAGATCACAAAAAGATCTGGATTGTTGAATCATCAAGATCGTGGACCGTTGATCAGGATTGACGAAGGCCCATGAAGTTGTGAAACTGCGATAAGATCTTGACCGTTGATCTAAGAGGGACATGTGGCAAGGGATTAACTTTTCACTGACTAGAAATTCAAAGGAAGGAAATTCTCTAACCTTGCAACTCACGATATGCGAAATTGCGATAAGGTCTGGCCCGTGGTCATAGACAAGGTCAGATTGTCGAAGGATTAAGGGAAGAAGCTAGCAATGTTAAGCTCCATCTCGGAGTCTCGGCGATCGCGACTTGGAGTATCAAGACTCTTCATCACATAAATCGCAATATGTGAGATCGCGATGAGATCTATTCCATTGGATCATTGGATATCTCGATCGTTGATCAGGCTTGATAAAGTTCATGAGTTCATGAAATACGAAGCACCTTTTGGCGCAGCCTGTGGTCACTGTCGGTGGTAACATGAGGAGAAGAAGTTAGTGGTGCTAAGCTCCATCTCAGAGTCTCAACCATCGCGACTTGGAGTATCAAGATCCTTCATCACAGGAATCACGATATGCGAGATCGCGATGAGATTTGGATCGTCAGATCATTAGAGATCTCGACCGTTGATCAGGCTCGATGAAGTTCATAAGTTCGCGAAATATGAAGCGCCTTTTGGCACAGCCTATGGTCACTGTTGGTGGTCACGTGAGGGGAAGAAGCTAGCGGTGATAAGATCCATCTCAGAGTCTCGGTGATCACGACTTGGAGTGTCGAGACCCTTCATCACAAGAATGTCGAAATGCGAAATCACGAAATTCAAATTTTGTTTAGCACTTAGTCACAGCTAGTGGGCATATGAGATAAATGTGAAATCCTGCGGATTTAATCCAATGGTGTTGGTTAATCGGAAACTTGATCAAAGGGTTACTATTTCACCTCACAGGTAATCGATCAATTACGATTCAGTTAGCATAACTTAATCATGATTCTTGGACAGTTGGTGATTTAGTTGTTGATGCATTTTCTTGGAGATTCAAGGTGTAACTGAAGAAGTGGCATAGGATAAAATCAAAACGTAAGGACTGTGGAAGGTTGGCTATTCTAACCAAAACAAGGAGATGAAATATAAGAAGGGTAAAATGAAAGAATGCAAAGGATGATATAAAACTCAGAGATGAGTAACAGTCGTCGAAGAGATAGAAGCAAGAGCAGAATAACATGTAGCAGAGCAGAACTATAGAATAGTTTTTGAACCAAAGAAGAATTGTGGAACAAAAGAGAAGAATAGCAGAATAGCATGTAGCAGAGCAGGACTGCAGAACATTTTTTGAACCAGAGAAGAATTGCATAATAGTGAAGAAGGAGTAAGAATTGAATTACCTGTATTGTTTGCTTGTCAATCAATTATGTATAATTAGGGAGGTAGGGTGGTGCTTGTTGATACTGAGAGGGGGGTGAATCAGTATCAAGTACAATTTAAAACCTTTTTCAACTTATACTTAAACCATTCAATTATATCCAATGAGAAATGAACAATAGTATAAG
>JZKD02S0633092.1:594017-620824 GCA_000966675.3 Picea glauca | reverse complement strand
GTGTTGTATCTACATGTGCATTTTCCTTCATGTCCAAATAACTTCATCAATCTTGTGGTCCAAAACCCATGACTAGGGTTGACATCAATGACAACAACCAATCTTCCAATAGTGCTAGGGAGGACTGTGGTCCTCTGATATTCGAGTTGGTGCTTGAATATTTGGATTTGTAGCTTCCATCTAGTTGTGGCTAGAAAACAGGGTGGCAGGGTGGTGCTCAAGAAAACACATTATTTTATGTATACAAGTTGGTGCTTGTATAAATCTAGTTGGATCTAGATTATTTAGGGAGTTGGTGCTTCCTTCTAGTGGGTGCTAGAGAAACCAGAGAGTTGGTGCTCTCAAACAAGTTGGTTCTTGTATAAGTGGAAGTAGGTGCTTCCATCCAGTCGGTGCTGGAACATACATGGAGTTGGTGCTTCCTTCTAGTGGGTGCTAGAGAAACCAGAGAGTTGGTGCTCTCAACAAGTTCGATCTTGTAAAATAGAGGTAGTAGCCTCACTTTGATCTGGTTCTCAAACATAGATGATGTACAGAACTTAAAATATTTCCTATCATTTCGAAGAAGAAGAGGTTTTCTCCCTTTATGGGTTTCCTCGTGAAAATCTCTCTATGTATATCTTATGTGTGATTGATGCTCATTATTTATGTTTTTCATATTATGTATAATATTGATGGTCACTTGATGAAAGATGGAAAATGTTTTAATAGACTTAATATTGTTTGAGCACAGTAACAACTGATTCACCCCCCCCCTCTCAGTTGCCTTAGTAATTTAAAAAATTGGTATCAGAGCGGGTTCCTTTATTTAAAGGTAGATCTGTAAGCTTAAACATGACAAGTCATGAAGGGACTTCAGCCAGTAAGCCTCCTTTGTTTGATGATGAGAACAAAGGAGGTGAAATGGATGATGAGGAAGATGTGGTAGATATGGAAGGTGAATTCATCAGTGCTTTGGAAGAAATTGACAGACTCAGATGTAAGAAGAGAAAACAAAAAAAGTTGTTGATGCATTTTAAAATGAATGGTAAAAAACCTGATGAAGACTTTGCCCTATTAAAGGTAAGGGTAGAAGAGGCAAATAAAATAGAGGACATACTGAAACAATAGTTATCAGAGAAGAAAGCAAGGTGTGAATCCTTAGAAGAAGAGGTAGTAAAAACCAGAAAAGAGATGGAGAAGTTTAAGGCATTGTATCACCAAACGTTGTCAAGTATTAAAGCTTCAAAAGGATTAACCTCCATTCTAAATCAGCAAAGAAACCCAAAGTTGAAAGCTGGCTTGGGGTATGAAGAAGGATCAAGTAGTGATCATCCAAGTAATACAGAACCTATCAAGTTTTTCAAATCCTCAAACATTGACAACAATCACTCTGTAAAAACAAAGAAAGAGAATCAGCCACCAAGAAGGAATGAAAGAAAAAGTACCAGAACTGAATCTGTAGATCAGAGAGATTATCGGCATGAAAGAAATCAACCTCCTCAAAGAAGACATACTTTTTCAAGGTACAAAGGTTTTTTCTATGGTTATTGTTTTTTATTCTCTAATTTTGGTCACAAAGCTATAAACTGTTCTTTAAGATTTAGATATGAACAATCAAGATATTCAACGAATAACCATCTTCCACAACAAACAACCTCAAACTATAAATCATGTGATGGCTGGGAAAAGGATGCAGGTTAAGCATAACAATAGTTATGAGAATAACAATAGTTATGACCATAACAATCTTTATGATCTGTTATTTAGTGAACCAAAATGTTACATCTGTCATAACTATGGACATAAAGGTGTAGATTGTCGCTTGAGAAATTTTAAGCCAGATTCAAATCCTATTGCTGAAAATTTCAAGATTTGGAAGAAGAAAGAAGATGACAAGTGTAGACTAGTGTTATCAGCCCAAAGAGAAAAGAATCCCTGGTATATTGACATTGGATGTTCCAAACATATGACTGGAGACAAAAGTAAGTTTCTAACTCTAAGTGAAAGCAAATCAGGGAATGTAACTTTTGGAAATGATGCACCACGAAAAATAAAAGGTAAAGGAATGGTAATTTTGAGTAATGGAAAAGGGAAAACTCAAGATGTGTTGTTTGTAGAAGGTTTGAAACATAATATGCTTAGTGTCAGTCAAGTCTGTGACCGTGGATGTGAATTCATTTTTACCTCTAAAGATTGTAGAATAAAATCTGTGAATTCAGGACAACTAGTTGCAAAAGGGACAAGAACAGAAAACAATGTCTATGTGTTAAAACAAGAAAAAGAAGAATGTTACTTAAGCAAGTATGATGAAATTTGGCTATGGCATAGGAGACTTGGACACTTAGATTTTGATCATATAATCAAGCTCAAAAATAGTGGGGCAATAAAGGATCTTCCAAAGATATCAAAGCCATATGATTATGTTTGTAAACCTTGCCAGCTAGGAAAACTTACTCGCACTCAGTTCAAATCTAAAAAAATTCCTTCAATAGAAAAACCTCTCGAGTTAGTACATATGGATTTATGTGGACCATCAAGGAAAGAAGTTATAGGAAAAGAAAATTATTTTATGTTGATTATTAATGATTATTCTAGACTAACATGGGTTGCCTTTTTGAAGGGAAAATCTGAAGCATTTGAAAAATTCAAAGTGTTTAAGGCTCTAACTGAGAATCAAACAGGAAAAATATTGAAGGCAGTAAGGTCTGATAGAGGAGGAGAGTTTAGCTCATGGAACTTCAAAGAGTTCTATGATAAACATGGAATCAAAAGAGAGTACACAATTCCAAGGACTCCTCAACAAAATGGAGTTGTTGAGAGGCAGAATAGATCAGTACAACAAATGGCAAGATCAATGATGAATGAAAGGAACATACCTCAGACATTTTGGGTGGAAGCAATTCATACAGTTGTTCATATCCTTAACAAAGCTCATCTCATGCCACACAGTGACAAGACTCCTTATGAACTATGGTTTTGAAGACCTGCTTCAATCAAGCATTTTAAAGTCTTCGGGAGTAAATGTTATATCAAGAACAATGATGAAAATATTGGCAAATATGATGACAGGGCTGATGAAGGTATCTTCTTGGGTTATGCTACAAACAGTAAAGGATACAGATGTTACAATAAGAGACTGCATAAACTAGTTGATTGTATAGACATAAAATTTGATGAATAAATCCCGATCAGAAATGTAAGCAGTGTTGATCCAAGCACAAAAGATATAGTTGAATACGAAGATGAACAGGTCCAAGGATCAGAAAGAGAAGAATCTGAATCAGATGAAGATTCGAATACTCTGACTGACACAAATCATTAGAAAGAAGCAAAATCACCTCTCAGAATTGTTAGAAAGAATCATCCTCAAAATCAGATAATTGGAGATATAAATAAAGGAGTTCAGACAAGAAGGAAATTGATTAAAGACTCAGAACAATCTCATGTTGTTTTTTTATCTATGCCTGAACCTAAAATTTTTGATGAAGCCAGCCAGCATGATGATTGGATTAGAGCTATGAATGAAGAGCTTGATCAGATTGAGAAGAACAGTACTTGGGAGCTTGTCCCTAGACCTGAAGATAAGAATGTATTAGGTTCCAAATGGGTGTTCAAGAATAAAATGAATGAAAAAGGACAAGTTGTTAGAAATAAAGCTAGATTGGTCTGTAAAGGGTATGCACAAGTTGAAGGTCGGGACTTTGATGAAACTTTTTCACCAGTGGCAAGATTGGAAGCCATCAAAATGTTTCTTGCTTATTCATGTCATAAGAACTTTAAAGTTTATCAGATGGATGTTAAGTCAACATTTCTTAATGGAGATCTAGAGGAAGAAGTATATATGGAGCAACCTGAAGGATTCTCATTGACAGATAATCCTAATTATGTTTGCAAGCTGTGAAGGCCTTATATGGATTGAAATAAGCACCACGAGCTTGGTATTATAGTCTGAACAAATTTTTACAAGACAAAGGATTCAAGAAAGGTAATGTTGACAGCAATCTCTACATTAAGTCTGAAGGTGATAATTTACTAGTTGTTTTGGTTTATGTAGATGATATTGTTTTTGGTTGTACTAATGAATCATTTGTCCAGTGGTTTTCTAACTCTATGCAAACAGAATTTGAGATGTCCATGATAGGAGAACTGTCATACTTTCTTGGTTTACAAGTAAATCAGAGTTATGCAGGAATATTTATCTCTCAAGAAAAATATTTGAAAGAGATGTTGAAGAAATTTCAAATGGAAGATTCCTCTCCTGTTAGTACACCTATGGTGGTTGGTTGCAAGCTCAGTAAAGATGATATGTCACTCAATGTTGATCAAAGGACATATCGATCAATGATAGGTAGTTCTTTGTACATCACAGCTTCCCATCCTGATATAATGCAAGCTGTTGGAATCGTAGGTCACTATCAGTCTGCTCCTAAACAAAGTCATCTAGTACTGGTAACAAGGATATTCAAGTACTTGAAGGGCACAATGAATTACGTTCTGTGGTATCCCAGAAATCAGAACTTTCAGTTAACTGCTTATTCAGGTGTCGATTGGGCAAACTGTGTTGATGAGAGAAAAAGCACCAATGGAGGAGAATTGTTCCTGGGTGACTCATTAGTAGCATGGCTTAGTAAAAAGAAAGGATCCATTTCATTATCAACTATAGAGGCAAAATACATTGTTGTTTCTACTTGCTGCACACAAATTTTATGGATAATACAAACTCTTGCAGATTTGAAAGTAACTTACATTGATCCCATTCCACTTCACTGTGATAACACCAGTGACATCAGTCTCTCTAAGAATCCTATACTTCATTCAAAATCTCAGTACATACCAATAAAATACCATTTTCTCAGAGAACAAGTTACAAACAAAATTGTTCAAGTGAATTATATTCCTTCCACATAACAGATAGCCGATATCTTTACTAAACCATTAGCAGCGACCCCTTTTGGATATCTTCGTCAAAAGTTGGGGGTTATAACTTCTTTTGTCTAATCAGTTCACCTGATCAGGGGGAGTAATTATTGAATATTTGTTGTATTTCTAAGTTGATCATAGTTGACAGGGGGAGTATGTACTGCAACAGCTCAGGGAGAGCGTGTTTCTTCTTTGACATTGATGTCATAGGGGGAGAAAGCGTGGTAATTTCAAGGATGCTACAGTGGTATAGTTGCATGTTTTTCAAGGGGTTGCCATCAATGCCAAAGGGGGATATTGTTGGCATGTATTTAGACAGAGGAAGAGTATGTGTGTTTGTCATTGATGGCGAAGATCAACACGATCAGTAGTGTAGCGATAATGGCAAGATCAACAGTGTAAGCTCAGAAGGAGGAAAATATTCAAAGCACGACAAAGGTTTCCTTTCAGAGCTTCACAGATCGGGAAATCCAAAGGAAAGAGGTTCGAACTCACGATATGTGAAATTGAGATAACAATCCTGACCATTGGAGTCATAGGACACGTGGCAAGCGATTGGAATTTCGCTGACTTGCACATTGGAGGAGTCAACGGAGCATGGTGTGGGAACTCACAATATGCGAGATCACGAAAAGATATGGACCGTCGAATCATTGAGATTGTGGATCATTGAATAGGCCTAACAAAGGCCCGTGAAGTTGGAAAATCGCGATAAGATCTTGACCGTTGATCCAAGAGGGACATGTGGCAAGGGATTAACTTTTCACTGACTAGAAATTCAAAGGAAGGAAATGCTCTAACCTTGCAACTCGCGATATGCGAAATCGCGATAAGGTTTGGCCCGTGGTCATAGAAAAGGTCAGATTGTCGAAGGATTAAGGGAAGAAGCTAGCAGTGTTAAGCTCCATCTCGGAGTCTCGACGATCATGACTTGGAGTATCGAGACTCTTCATCACAAAAATCGCAATATGCGATATCGTGATGAGATCTGGACCGTCAGATCATTGGAGGTCTCGACCGTTGATCAGGCTCGATAAAGTTCATGATTTCACGAAATACGAAGAGCATTTTGGCGTAGCCTGTGGTCACCGCTGGTGGTCACATGAGTAGAAGAAGCTAGCGGTGCTAAGCTCCATATTAGAGTCTCGACGATCGTGACTTGGAGTATCGAGATCCTTCATCACAGGAATCGCGATATGCGAGATCGTGATGAGATCTGGACCGTCGGATCATTGGAGATCTCGATCGTTGATCAAGCTCGATGAAGTTCATAAGTTCACGAAATACGAAGCGCCTTTTGGCACAGCCTGTGGTCACCGCCGGTGGTCATGTGAGGGGAATAAGCTAGCGGTCCTAAGCTCCATCTCGAAGTCTCGGCGATCGCAAATTGAAGTGTTGAGATCTTTCATCACAGGAATGCCGAAATGCGAAATCACGAAATTCAAATTTTGTTTAGCGCTCGGTCACATCTAGTGGGCATATGAGATAAACGTGAAATCCTATGGATTTAATCCAACGGTGTTGGCTAATCGGAAACTTGATCGAAGGGTTACTGTTTCACCTCATAGGTAATCGATCAGTTATGATTCAGTTAGCAGAACTGAATCATTATTCTTGGATGGTTGGCGATTCAGTTGCTGATGCGTTTTCTTGGAGATTCAAGGTGTAACTGAAGAAGTGGCATAGGATAAAATTGAAACGTAAGGACTGTGGAAGGTTGTTTGTTCTAACCGAAACAATGAGATGAATTGTAAGAAGGGTAAAATGAAAGAATGCAGAGGATGAGATAAAACTCATAGATGAGTAACAGTCGTCGAAGAGACAGAAGCAAGAGCAGAATAGCAGAATATCATGTAGCAGAGTAGAACTGCAGAACAGTTTTTGAACCAGAGAAGAATTGCAAAACAAAAGAGAAGAATAGAGAATAGCATGTAGCAGAGAAGAACTGCAGAACAGTTTTTGAACCAGAGAAGAATTGTAGAACAATGAAGAAGGAGTAAGAATTGAATTACCTTTATTGTTTGCTTGTCAATCAATTATGTATAATCAGGGAGGTAGGGTGGTGCTAGGGAGGACTGTGGTCCTTTGATATTCGAGTTGGTGCTTGAATATTGGGAGTTGTAGCTTCCATCTAGTTGTGGCTAGAAAACAGGGTGGTAGGGTGGTGCTCAGGAAAACACAGAGTTTTATGTATACAAGTTGGTGCTTTTATAAATCCAGTTGGTGTTGGAATATTTAGGGAGTTGGTGCTTCCTTCTAGCGGGTTCTAGAGAAACCAGAGAGTTGGTTCTCTCAAACAAGTTGGTGCTTTTATAAGTGGAAGTAGGTGCTTCCATCCAGACGGTGCTGGAACACACAGGGAGTTGGTGCTTCCTTCTAGTGGGCGCTAGAGAAACCAAAGAGTTGGTGCTCTCAACGAGTTGGAGCTTGTAAAACAGAGGTAGTAGCCTCACTTTGAGTTGGTGCTCAATCATAGATGATGTACAAAACATAAAAGACTGCCTATCATTTCGAAGAAGAAGAGGTTTTCTCCCTGTATGGGTTTCCTCGTGAAAATTTGTCTCTGTGTATATCTTATGTGTGATTGATGCTCATTATTTATGTTGTTCATATTATGTATAATATTGATGGTCACTTGATGAAAGATGGAAAATGGTTTAATAGACTTAATATTGTTTAAGCATAGTAACAACTGATTCACGCCCCCCCCCTCTTAGTTGCCTTAGTAATTTCAACATGCCTTGGTTATGTTTTGGACTCTCTGCTTGGTGCGCAATATTTGGAGAGACATGTGATACCTTGGTTGGCTAATGGTTCCAAGGGTTTTCTTTTGAAATTTCTCTATCTATTGGCTATATTGTCTATGGAAAAATGAGCACATCTCTTTATTTCTAAAATTTTATGGTCCCACACTATCTTCAGAGATTCTAACCACTAGAAGATAGATTGGGAATTTATTTGTTAAGCTCATTGTGGCATCAGTTACAACTGCATCTAGGTTTTATGGTTATGCAGTTGCAACAAACCCTAACCCTTATGTTTGGGAACTTATGATGAAACATTTGACCTAATTCCTTGACATCCTAATGCACCCTCGCCTAACGCACCTCTTGGTACTCTCAGCTATAAAAAACGTCAGGTTTAAATTTTTGGTCAAAGTCAAAGTTTGACTGGTCAAGGTCAAATGTTGACTGGTCAAAGTCAAATTCGAAGGTTGACTTTTGGTCAAATTGGTTTTTTGGTCAAAGTTGAAATTTTAGATTTTCTATCGTGTTCTAATCATTGAATATTCTGATTGAGTTTGTAATCTATTCTTGTCAAGATAGTATCTAGTTTCAGATTGGAAGACAAGATGGACGATGCTACAAAGTTTCAAAGATATGCACTTGTATATGTTATCTAAGTTATATCATCTAGAAAAACATGAGTGTGTTTGCAGGGAAAGTACTAGAGATCTTGTCTAAGTTGTAATCTTGGATTCAGTTCATTAAGAAGAAAAAGTGTGCCCTCCATAGCAAGTGAGGCTTCAGGTTTCAGGTTTGATTAAATTGTTAAAATTTATATATATATCAAGGGTGATAGTTTATACATTACAAATTGTGAAAGAAATATTTGAAAGATTATATTATTGCTAGGTGCAATGAATTATTGTCTGCATATGAATACTTTTGATATAGATGTGTATTGTACTTGTTCACAAGATGAACTAACATCTCCTCTAGATAGATATTTCTTATTTTCTCTTGGTGTTCTTGTTCCGGGTAGGTACCCTTGTGATGAACAATCCTTGCAGAAGTTGTCATAGAATAATTTTATAAGGATGACACAACTTCAGATGGGCATCAATCATAAGAGATAGAAACAAACTTAAAGAGACTCAGAGGATTCAAACTTGAAGGAAGTCAGGAATCAAAAGGAAACCAGAACAGGCTTGTGACACTTTGCAGAAAGAAAAGAGAGATGCATCAGATGGATTCATGGACTCTCTAAAATGGAGGGAGATGATCACATGATTCCAATAGAAGAGCATGTACATTTCTCATTCAAGCATGAAGCTGGGATTATGAGAGAGTTAATCCCCAATTATATGATCCATTGAAGAATATGTGAATAGTATGAAGTATTTGTCCATGTTCTTCATTACAAGTAGCAGCCATGATTAGCATGTGTTCAACTTGACTCTAGAAAAAGTCTTCTTTGAAAAGAAGCTTTGAATATCCTTGGTTGTCCATCTACATTTATGTTCCTATGGAGGAAGAAAAAAAAATTGGAGCCTTCGGGAAAGAAGGGCATGTAATCTATAGAAGATTCCATGGACTCCAACATGAAAGAGAAACATGAGGAAGAACATGAAGAGTTCAAGAAAGAAAGAAAATTCAAAACAACCAATTGAACCAATTTGAACTCACTAGAAGAAGTCAAGCAGAAGGAATGGAAGGAAGTTGTGATAAAGAGAAATGTATGTGAGAAATTGTGAAAAAGACTTATAAATGGAAGCATTGATAGATATAAGAAGAGACTCAGGGCTAGAGGGTTCTCCTAGAAGGAGGGAGAATACTATGATGACAACCTTTTTCTAGACATACCTCTACCTGAGCCATTTTATCTCTTGCAGTATCCATGGGTTGGAGTTTACATCAGATGAATGTAAATACTGTTCTTCTCAACAAAGTAATTGAAGAAGAAGCATATGTAGAGAAACCTCAAGGTTTTGAGGTATACAAAAAAGAGACCCTTGTATGTAGATGAAATAAGACCTTGTATGGATTCAAGCAACTTGGTGCAAAGCCTCTCATGTACAGCAGAAGTGTGGTAAAAAAATTACTATGACAGAGGAAGTATATTGAAACGGTTATTCAAAAGTCTGGGATGATGGATTGAAAATCCATGGCAAACTCCCATGATGATAGATCTGAAGAAGTTGAGAGAATCTGATCCAGTAGACCTATATCCATATCGAAAATTGATTGGCTCATTAATGTATTTAGAAAATACTCAACCAGATATTTTCTTTGTGGGATATGATATACAACTGCATGTATTTATCGATTCAGTTTGGATAGGGAGTGCAAATAACAGAAGAAGTGTTTCTTGGATATGTTTTAGTTTGATCTTTTCCATGATATCATGTGATAGCAGGAAACATAAGTTTTTTTCACTCATCACTATAGAAGCAGAGTATATTGCAGCTTGTGATGCTTGTATGGAAGCAGTCTGGCTTCGTAAGCTGGTTTCTATACTGTTTGATCAGGTGTTGGATTTAAACATGATATATTGTGATAATCAGAGTTGTGTGAATATTTTAGAGAACCCTATGTTCCATGACAGGTCGAAGCACATTGCAATAGAGTATTATTTTCTCCATGATAGAGTCTAAAGGGGAGAAGTGGTTCTCTAGTATATCTCCACAGATGAGCAGATAACAGATATTTTGGTAAAGCCTTTGTCCAAGATGAAAAGTTTACGTACTTAAGGGACAATATGGTACTCGTGGAGATGAATTCCTTATTGGAAAAGGAAGAGATTACTTCCAGGTTGGGAGGGAGCACTGATATGTTATTTATTTATGGGCAATCATTTTCTAGTTCGGAAAATTGTCCAGGTTGGAAAATCATCTTCCAATCCAGAAAGTGGCCCAATATTTTTTACGGACAAGCATTTTCCAGTTCGGAAAACGGTCCAGATCAGAAAGTCATTTTCGTAATGAAAATGGTCTGATAGATTGTTTATGTACCATAGATAGAAATTCCCCTTGTGGCCAGTGTGGGAGAATGGTCTAGGAGATTCATTCTTCTTGGAAGTCACTCTAAGTAGTGGTCAAGAAGAATGGTTCACCTCTCCGAGAAGTCATTATTTTGAAGTTCATAGTTGTGAGCAGTTTCAAAAAATGGTCCGTTATAGGAAGTTGGTGGAGGACAATCATTCCCATTAGGAAATGGTCTGGAAAGTCATTCCCTGGGATAGACTCATTCTCTCTAGGTTGCGCTATGATTAGTGCCAGAAGAATGGCCCAGTTAGGTGAATGGTCCAAGTTAAAAAAATCGGGGATATGAATTCCCTAGGGTAGACTCATTCTCTCCAGGTTGAACTATGATTAGTGTTGTAGTAATGGCCCATTTAGGTGAATGGTCCAGGTTGAACTATGATTAGTGTTGTAGTAATGGCCCAGTTAGGTGAATGGTCCAGGATCATAAATCGGGGAAAATTATTCTCCTATGCTTGGGAAGAATAGTCCAGATATCCCATGACTGATGTTTTTACTTTCTAAGGGAAGATGCTCTTCCAAATATCACATATGTGAGTGGAGGAATGGCCTAGATGATTCGGTTTGTATCATGATTGTAATGTACCCAGCCACCACCAGAATTGGCTATGCTACTGCAAGGACTGCAACATACTCAACCACCCACAGGTTGGGCACCCTGACTTCCAAACTCACTTATGAACTTATCTCGAGTTTGGATAAACTACTAATTAATAAACAGGCATGAAATATTCACATGAAGAGTTAAAGATTCATGCTGTAACATAGAGGAATGAGACATATTTCATGCACATCAATAACTAGCAAGCATGCATATTATAGATATGAATTTCATAGATAAATAAATATACAGCAGAATAAATACACAAGTAAATAAAACCATGACAGAGAGCACTTATCTTTCATGAAACGAATTAACAACTGGCTATAGACCAAGGACGTTCCACCCAACCATAGACGTTTTTGTTCCAAGTCCCAATAGAAATTCCACCCCCGAGCCAGGGCTATGAATCCACAAGGATGGTTCCAGTGTGTCACTCGGCATCCCAAACCAATCAACACTCAATCTTTCACAGGATTTTCAGCACCCACAACAATCCAAAGTACACCATCTCTCTTCTACCCAGCCTACACAACCCAAGAGAATGGACCCCCTTCTCTGCCACGCAATCCCTCGGGATGTCCATATCCTTCCAAGGCTCCAGTGCATCTGTTCAAGAATCTCCATGTTGAGGCTCTCAGGATTCGTAGCTTTGAGAAAAAATTAACACGGGCCAAAGAATCTCAGACATGTAGGCATTAATTAATGGATGGAATACACCAACAGTATTTTCAGCCCACAAAACCATGGCTCCTCTCCAGCAATTTATTTTCCTTTCCCAAGCCAAACACGAAATGAGGAAAGACAAGGTGAAGAGAGAACATAATGAAAGGTGTGAACAATGAAAAATGAGTGAGTGAATGCGTGAAGAAGAACCAACCCCAAAAAAAGACCCAAGGTGGGTTTATGTATTTCTTGGAAATAAGGAACCCCTTGTCCTCCCCCCCAAGAATCTAATATAACTATTATTCTCCATTAAAACAAAAATAATAAAATAAAATATAAAATAAATATTTCTCCCCTCAAGCCCCCTCTCTTTTGGAATCATCGCCCCCTTATAAATCTTGTCCTTGTCTGTCTAGCAGCCAGTGATGTATTTATTATTAATAATAATCAAGACATTACATTTCCTAGGCACGCTGGCCTCTTTTAATTGTTTGGGCACTCTGGCCTTTCATTAACAAAATACATTATTTAATATGGGGCTCAAAACTGGGGTATTAAATTTCCCTCCCCCTTATTTTGGCATTGTCCTCACTGCATATACAAAACAAAAATCAAAATTTAAAAATTTATTCAAAAATTTATGGGTACTCTTCCCACATGGCATCTTCATGCTCCCAAGTAGCATCCTCAGCACTGTAGCAGGCCCACTAGACTTTTACCAACTCTCTTACTCGATTCTGAATCATTTTTACTTATCTGTCCAATATTCACATTGGGTGGACCTGAAATCCTTCCTCTGTCTCTACCTGAATCAAATGCAAATCAATAACATGGTTAGGATCATGTACATATTTTTTTAGCAAAGACACATGAAATACATTATGCACATTCATGGAAGCAGGCAATGCAAGCATGTATGCAATTGGCCCTATTATGTCCAATATCTCAAATGAACCACAGATTATGGTTGCTAGCTTTGTACAACTAGCCAACTTCAAAGAGCTCTTCTTGGGCTTCACTTTTAAAAGAACATGCTTCCCCACTTTAAATTCTTTATTTTTCATGTTCTTATCTGCATAATTTTTTTGTATATCTTGAGGTGCCTTTAAATTCTTCTTAATTCTAACGATCTGGTATTCCATATCCTGGAGAAATTCTGGCCCAAGTACCACTCTGTCTGTTGGGTTGTCCCAACTCACTAGAGTATTGCATTTCCTACCATACAATGATTCAAATGGGCTCATTTTCAATGAACCTTGATACCCATTATTATAGGTAAAATCAACCAAGTGCAAGTAATCTTCCCACTTAGATGGCTTATCCATCACATACATTCTCAAAATGTCTTCAATTACTTGGTTGACTCTCTCTGTCTACCCATCTGACTGTGGATTGTATGTTGTGCTAAAGTTCATATTTGTACCAAATCCTTTAAACAATCCCCTCCAGAAATTTGAAGTAAACTTTGTATCGTTGTCTAAGACAATTTCCTTAAATATCCCATTCAACCTAGCAATCTCCCTCATGTAAATTTATGCAATATTGGTTGTTGTATGAATCATTTTTACAGGAACAATTTGAGCAGCCTTTGTCAATTTATCAACCACTACCATGATTGAATCATGTTGTCTTATTATCCTGAGATTTTTTTTTATAAAATCAACGGTTACCACTTCCCATTTCTTCTCTGGAATTGGTAATGGTTGTAGAAAACTCGTTGGGTGCCTATGCTCATCCTTCACTCTCTGACATTCCAGACATCTGGAAATGTAATAAGAAAAATCTATTTTCATTCCTGGCCAAAAGAATTGGCTTCTTACTGCTGCAATTGTTTTCTAGTAAGTGGGATGTCCAACATATGGAACATTATGCATTTCTTTTAATACCAAGTTCCTAAGTTCTTCGGAACTAGGAACATAATTCTATGTTTATGCATAAGTAATCCATCTTCCTCCATCTCATATTCTTTAATTTTTTGTTGTACATTTTCCTGTTGTAATCTTTATTTTTACCTATAGATAATGTCGATCCATAACAACAACATCTAAAATTATGCTCTTTAAATCTAACGGATGCATACTAATAGATGTAGCATGCATGAGATGTACTCTTCTACTAAGTGCATTAACAAATTTATTTTGTTTTCCTTTGATATGCTTGATGTCAAAATCGTATTCGCTTAAAAATTCCAGCCATCTCATTTTCCTGGTGTTTAAAGTTGGTTGTTCAAAAAGATATTTCATACCACTATGGTATGTTCTTAATTCAAATTTCTTCCCCATGAGATAATGCCTCCACATATTCAAAGTGTGAACAATCGAAACAAGTTCCAAGTCATGTGTGGCATAGTTCCTCTCATGCTCTTTAAGATTTTTGGACTCATAACCAATGACATGTCCATTTTGAGTGAGGATTATGTTGAATGCTCAACACACCCTAAACGCTTTTATGAAATTCGGTCACTTTTGTGTACCACTTGTTTTTCTTTTGTTTTACTGTCTAAATTGAGTTCACTATGGAGGGATGGCTTTTTTTTTTCTTGACTCTTATTGATCAAATCAGATTTGTTTGAACCTGTTAATATGAAACCTTGTGTCTAAAAGAACTTGGCATTCCAACTAAGAATCTGTAGCTAAAATTGTGACTAGCGTGCCTTTGTTCGGCGTCGAAAAAATCCAAGCAGGTAAAATGACCACACAATAACAATAATCGTCGATCGTCGATGCACCATCTACATTGGTAAAAGGTGGAGTAATTTTGTGTTAGTTATTCTCCACGAAGATTCAGGAGATAGCCGATTCCCATTGGCATTGCCGAAATACGAGAGGATTAAACGTTGACATGAGCCATGATAAACCCCCGATAGATGATGATGGATGCGTTTGTTCGGGGTCGGTAGAATCTCAAAAGGTCAAATCAATGAAATTTTCACATGGACACATCATCAATCGTCGACCCCCGATGCACTTTAGGCATCGACAATTTTCGAGGGGGTTAATACGGGAGAACTTGGTGAAGCTTATCGCCGACCACCAATCCTTGATACTTTTTGGCTTCAGCAGGGTAGGATTTGTTGTTAAAATGATTAGCAGAGGAAAATTCCCCGATTTCGAATAACGTGATTAAACGAAGACGCCAATTTCAAGTGCCACATGTCTTTTCCACATAGGTGTTTCATACGGTCTAGTTTCGTCCCGAGTCACCTCAAGGTTCCCTGTGTCCTAGTCACACTTTCAAGTCATCTTTTCCACGTCATCTTTGTACAGCAAGATGGATCGACGTCATATCTTTTTCCCAGATATATAAACAAACAATGTTTAAAGAGAAGCCCCGACTCCCGATCCACCAGTTAGATTAGCGAAACGATGGGATGTTTTCAGCACGAGATACAATCAGATTTTGTCATTTAATAGGCCAGTTAATGTTTATCCCCACATACATTGTTTCCTCATGCGTCGATTGAACAACAAGAATTTGAAATCGGCAACAAGCCACGTTATAGCTCGTGCCCACGCTGCCAACCTACGATCGAATTTAATTTTAAACATAATGAATATATGGCGACAGATTTTGTAGAACCGAATTCATATCCTAAGTTGAATAATTGATGCGACAAGGTAAGTTCATCTTTGTTTAAATCAAGAAAACAATTTTGAGCACTTCCATTCTGCACACAAGTTTCCATTTCCAGAGCATCCGAAGAAGTGAAGCGAGCGTCTCAAGAATGCGTTGATTCTCATACCATCAAAACGAGGTTAAGCTAGCAACAGAGGTATGTGTTAAATTTTATCAATTTGGCAGTTGTAATTTGTTATATATCAACATTTTATCCTTTACACAGTGTCTAAATATGTTCTATCTACAGGAAAAAATGTCTCCAAGAAAGCCAATGATCAGACGCTCGCCAAGGGAACCTAAGTTAAAGGAGTCAAAAATTGGTGAGGGTTCTTCTCCTGGCACCGTGAGGCAGTTGGAATACGTTCCCAGGGTGGAGCCAATCATTAAAAGCTCTACGAAGAAGTTGTTCATCCAACCTCTCGCGTTTGGAGATACGGAAGTAGCCACTGGGTCAAAAATAATGCTCCCACAGTGGGGAGATCTATTCAACAGAATCAATGAGGAATATTATCCAGAGTGTATCCCACACAGCGACCCAGATGTAAGGGTGCTCGATGACCAACTATTACCAAATATCTAACGGTCGTTCTTGCCCATGGTAGGTTGTCGAACTCCAGTTTTCCCATGCATTGAGATTCTGAGTTGGCTAATTGATCATACAGATGCTCAGAAGTGCCTCATTAACGATGAAAATAGTGGATTTGTTGGAGTTTTTCTCCCAACAGAGGTTCAAAAGTACTACAAAATCAGAGACCCAGATGAGTGGTTGACCACATACTTCATGATCAGGTTCTATGAGTTGCATGACACCAGCTGATTAATGGATTCATGGTGGAACGAAAACAAGAAATTTACAAACCGGAGCAACAACTGGTACGAGACAGTGAACCTGAGGGAGACATATATCTACTTGATGGATCTAATCTACCGATTGTATGGAGAAAATAATTGCTCCAAGTTCTCATAAGCATGGATGCCCTTGGCATACATTGTGGTGATATTTGGGAGTAGCTTCAGCTGGGGAGAAATTAAGCATCAGTGTACATCAGGCTCAGACTTTGAAAGAAGGAGAAGCACCCACTTTTCACATGGCCTCGTATCTGGTAGATGTAATCTGCACGAGGAATGTATTCACTAGGAAGAATTTGAGTTGGCACACTACAGAACTTCCTATTCATGTCTACTTCAACATCTTATGGGAGAACAGGTACAAAATATATTGTGTCCTTATTTGCGATGAATTCATCGCCCGGGTTTATTTCATTATTCTTAAAAGGGAATTCCCAAGGCTGTCTGTAGCATCCAAGAAAATGATCCCAAAGGTAGGCCACTGGTATCTAGATGAACACACAACCTATATCAGGGTGTTTGGGGCCACCGGAGCACCACATTTTCTCCCTGCTCACGTCCCAGATTGGCTCAGTGTAGGAGAAATATGTTATCAGACTATCCTGCAGGGCTATAATGTCACTCTAGTTAAGGACAAGAAATGAGAATTTATACCCTACAGATTCCATGTGGGGTTTTTATATAGTGAAAGACACTACTCAAGACAAACAAGAACGTTTAATTTAGCTTGAATTCAGGTTCCCAATAGGTCGATTTCGCAAGCACGAGCCTAAACACCTAGTCCTCCAACACGCTTCACAAGTATCGTCCTGTTGGCCATACGCGCATGACAAGTTTGAGGATGAGATTTTTACAGAATGTGCTCTAGACTGGGAGGAGTTATTACAGAGGAAATCCAACCTGAACATGACCAGGTTCAAAGCTATGAGCATGGATGAGTAGGTTGAGACAATAGATCAATTGACTCAAGAATCTATCAGGGTTAGAGAAGAAATCAGATAAGCAGAGACCACATAGGCACAAAGGAGAGGGTTTTTGTTACTAGAAGGAGCCTAGAGAGTCATCGACCATTTAGAGAATGATCCTCAAATCGTAGAAATGGTGAGGATCCCATTGGATGACCCAATCACAATCAGAGATGATCCAAGTGGCTTATAGTCAATACAACTGGAGGAAATCACCGGTCTGGAAAACCATAGAGTTACATCACCCTAGATTATTTCACTGGTGACCTTTCCAACCCATCCTAAGCTTTCAAGAATGCCAAGTGAAACAATTTTTCCAAACCCCATGTTTGATCTAATAACTATCTATGACGATGAAGAGAGTTTAAAGTTCTCCTTGGTAACCCCGGTACCGATTACAGAGGAGAAGGAAACTAAGAAAACATCTACCCCAAGTACCAATGCTTTAGTTTAAAACCTTCTGCAGAGCGACCATGAGATCGAAAGTTTCTTAGACACTGAGTTGCTCGACCTGTTGGAGACCCCAAAATACAGCTCGAGGGAGGAGCTAGGATCAGGTGGTTAAAAAGAGAAAGTTCAACAAAAAGAGATTGGCACCTCAACAACTGATTACCAAGTAAGTACTGAATCTATCGTTGATTATTCAATTTTGGTTGATATCTCACCAGTCGATAAAAAACAAATGGATTTCGAGCCATCGGAGCATATGAAAGAGGTCCAGGAACCAATCCTAGAATAGATACACACAACAAGGAGCCTGGGAAACGCTCTAATCTTGGGAGAACAACAAATCCCTTAGCTTGTTGATGAGGTCGTTGATATACAGGCGATCTCTTATGATAGGAAGAGGAAAGTGATCATGAAGAGGACCACTAAGAAGAGAAGACTCACGTTGGATAGCTCAATTCTCATCACCACGGAGGAGAATTTTCTCAGTACAAAACATGCAAAGATGTTTGAGATCATCTATGCAAGGATGGCTATAATGGATGCCACATTAGATCAAGAAAGGAGATATGAAAAGGAACCAACCGCTGCACTAAATGAGTTAGATCATCTGCACCATTTGGAAAAATACTATCAAGACTCAACGCAGTCCACAGTGTTTCTAAAGAGTGAGTTTTAGGATGCTTATGCAAAGTTCATAAGAGAACGACATCTTTTCACTGTAGGTATAGCCGATTTCCAAGAAGATACCCTTATGGAACTGACAACCTACAAGGATGTGGAGAGGTGGTATGAAAACTCATACCAAGCGGTAGAAAGAATTGATTACATCAGCACAGTGTAAAAGGGTTGAGACGCAGAAGAGCATGGGATTTGAGTGTTAACGGGTAACAACATTTCTTGGATAAGGAAAGAAACTGAATACTGGGTAATTATGGCCCAAGAACCTTAGTGGGAGATACAGAAGAAGCGGACCGAATGAGAAAAGAGCTGGGAAAATATCAATTGGTAGATGAAAGGCATTGGCCTTCCAAAATTTGGCTCACTCGAAGACTTTGACAATCTGCATGACATAGTCAAGCGACATGCAAAACAAGACTCAGCATGGGCATTAGAGATCGCACAAGTGGCAAGAATGGCACCAGGTCAAATACAAGAGTTTATGGAGCATTTGATCAAGGCACATGCATTTCTGGAGTGGTTGAGTGCCAAAATAATCAAATACAAAGAACGGGCGGTAGAAGTGAAAGAAATTATTTCAGCCCCGATGGACCAGCAAAGGTTCTCGTATGCAAACACATGCGAGGATCTCTTCGTCAAATGGTCAGAATATGAGAAGAGTCGTCCACTTCAGTAGAACCACAAGATGATGACCAGAGAACAAAGAGATCAAGCGCCACGTGGAAATATTTTATTTTACTTAACTGAAACTTGTAGCAACTATTTTTAGTTAGTGATTCTTTATAAATAAGGGGATTGACCTTTTAGGAATGGTAGATGGTTTTGGGAAGAGACCCTCTTTTTGGGAATTGTAAAGAACTATTTCTAAACTACCTTAATTGAGAAGTCTTGTTTAGGACCATAGACAAAATTTTGTTTTTAATCAAAGGCGTTATGTGATTGGATTGAGGAGGAATTAATTCCAACTTTTATTTCAGTAATTGATGTTGTAACGAGTAAGAGTTTTTGAATCTATTGATAAGTTATCTATTTCAATATTTTTGCAGTTCTTTTGTTCTTAATGATGGAAATAAAATTGTGTGTTAATGTGTGATTGATGTTAGAGCTAAGGAAACTATTTTTCTTGCAATCATCTTATTACATGCATATTTTTCTTACGATAATTTTATCTCATTCAATGATGAAATACCAACAAGTTGGCGTATTAGTACTAGGCTTGTAATAGGTGTCAATATCTTTGTCTGCATGCTTGAGCATGAGGGTTATCCCAAGGTCAGCCTTCTTCAGTAGTTAAGAATCCCTTCTATCAGTTGGTTTATACCAACACTCATCATTTTATCAGACTCATCTAATAAAAGAAAAGACAAAAAAGAGAACATTAAATTGAAGGAGGAACTTTCATAGGATGGGATGGGATGAGAAAATTTGTCCATTCAAATTTAATTCCCTTCTTTTGCAAAGTGATGGGATGAGAAATATTAGAGAACCCTACTATAAATCTTTTGTAGTAACCAACTAACCCCATAAAAGATCTGAATTCTGAAACATTCTTTGGTGTTGGCCATCCTTTAATGGCTTCAATCTTCTCTGGATCCACTGCTATACCTTGTTCTGAAACAATGTCTCCCAAGTAATGGATTTGTTCTTGGTAAAAAGAACACTTACTAAGCTTGGCATACAATTGATGTTCCCTCAGTACTTGCAATACCAATATTAGGTGATGTTCATGTTCTTTATCTGATTTAGAATAGACAATTATGTTGTTCAGGAATACTATGACAAACTTATCCAAGTAATTCATGAATATGTCATTCATTAAGAAAATAAAGGTAGACGGTGCATTGGAAAATCCAAATGGCACCACTAAAAATTCATAATGCCCATACCTGGTTCAAACGGTTATCTTATTGATGTCTTATTCCTTGATTCTTACCCGATGATACCCTGATCTTAAGTCTATCTTTGAAAATATATTTTCTCCTCTTAGTTGATCAAAGAGGTCATCAATTCTAGGTAGAGGGTACTTGTTCTTTACAGTGGATTTATTCAGCTGTCAAAATTCCATACACAACCTCAAAGTTCCATCCTTCTTTTTGACAAAGAGTATTGGTGCTCTCCAAGGTGAAACACTTGGATGTATATACCCTTTCTTCAACAATTCTTCCAACTGCATTTGTAATTCTTTTAATTCTGGTGTATTCATTTTGTAAGGTTATTTTGATATCGAGGAAACTCTTGGCACTAAATCAATAGAAAAATATATCTCCCTCTTTGGTGGCAACCCTGGTATTTCTTGGAATACATCTTCGAATTCTTGTAGTACCGAAAATACTTCAAGACTTGGCCCCTTTGTCTTTTTTGGTTCCTCCTCATGGGATGCATACTATTGACATCCTTTTCTGAAACATCTCTTCCATTGTAAGGCTGAAATATCCCTTATAGAGATGGTTCTTGGAACTCCTTTCACAGTGATATGTTTTCCTTCTTCATCAAGACATGTAAATGTCTTGTTATGACAATCTAGGACAACATGATGATTTTCCAACCAATCCATTCCAATTAGAATATCATAAGACCCCAATGGTATAATATTTAGATCAACATTAGTATTCACACCATTAAGGATTATGGAACAACCTCTGACCATATCATGGATTCTACTTTTGGTTCAAGCGGCCAGTTGAACCAAACTTGATTTTTCAAGCTTACTTTTCTCTAAACGTAATCTATATGTTAGAAAAATAGGATCACGGAGCAGTAAAATAAAATAAAATGCAGAAATAAAACACAAAATATACCAATACAATAGAGACACAGATATATGTGGTTCACCTAGTGTGGGCTACATCCACTAGAGAAATTGCTAGGCCATTCCTTTATTATTATCCAACAAATGAAGGGATAAACCTACAACACACCCGTTGTAGATTCCTCTTATTTCTCTCACAGTATCCTCACTCATAATACAATATTCACAATGATATAGAGTCGCACTACATTTCCCTCATAAAACAAAGTTTCCTTCTAGGGAAAAAAACCCTAACATAACTTCTACCATCATATCTGCAACCTTATAATGAACAGACTAGATTTACTATGAAATTACAATATACATTTACAAGGAATTTTTTCCTTCAGGGGATTTGCCCCAAAACCCTTACTTTCCCTCGGACCCCACAATCGGGGGGATAGCTCCCTCGGACCCTGCAGGGGGGGTAACCCCCTTGCACTCTCCCGCGTGGAGGAGTGTACATTCTTTTGGGGTGTAAGGTCTTCATGGGGTATAAACACGGCTGAAAACAAAGACCTATGAATCAAGAAGATAATCAGGATCCACAACCAACAATATCCCATTTGGAGACTGATATCAACAACTCCACCGTTGCTGTATCTACTGGACTATGATTTTTCTTGGACCTGAAAAATTTCTCACCTTCATCTTCATTCTTGAAGACCAACTAAAACTGAGCAGGAACTCAGTTTCTCCCTGGTTACTCCCTTTGTTAACATGTCTCCAGGATTCTGGCTAGTTTGTATCTTTTCCAACTTCAAATGTCCATCTTCCAAGATGGATCGTATGAAATGGTACCTGAGATGTATATTCTTAGTATTCGAATGGAAGGATGAGTTATTTGAAATATGAATGGCACTCTCACTATCACAGTACAACCTTCTATTATATTGCTTCTTTTCCAATTCCTCCATAAACCTCTATAAGAAAATCATCTCTTTACTAGCCTCTGTAGCAACAACATACTCTGCCTCTGTTGTTGAAAGTGCAGCAACCTTTTGCAGTTTTGAAATCCAACTTATTGTTGTTCTACCTATAGTAAAAATATACCATGTGGTGCTCCTCCTGCTATCTTTATCACCTGCCATATATGAATCAACATATCCTTGTAGAACAGTGTCTGAACCTACAAAACATAATTTATGAGTAGCAGTACCTATCAAATACCTGGGAATCCACTTTACTGCCTCCCAATTTTCTTTACCTGGATTGTTCATATACCTTCTCACAAATCCCACTACATGTGCAATATTTGGTCTTGTGCAAACCATCGCATACATCAAGATACCAACTGCTAATGAATAAGGGACCTTAGACATGTATTCTATCTCCTCTTGTGTCTTAGGACACATTTCCTTAGTTAATTTGAAATGGTTGGCCAAAATTGTACTAACTGGTTTTTCATTCTGCATTCTAAACCTCTCCAACACCTTCTCTATGTACTCACCCTAAGACAATGTCAATTTGTGATTTTTTATGTCTCTTGTTGTTCTCATACCAAGGATTTTCTTTGTAGCACCCAAATCCTTCATCACAAATGAATTAGCTAATTTCTTCTTGAGCACATTTATATCATGCATATTAGAACCTGCAACAAGCATGTCATCTACATACAATAGCAAGATAATATAGCTTCCATTTTATGGCCTTTTAAAATAAACTCAATGATCAAAATGACATCTACTATAACCTTTTTCTATCATAAACATGTCAAACTTCAAATACCACTGCCTTGGAGCTTGCTTTAGGAAATACAAGTTCTTCTTCAACCTGCATACCAAATTTTCCTTCCCTTTGACCTCATACCTCTGTGGCTGCTGCATATAAATCTCTTCCTATTTCCACAAATCTTCTATTTCCACAAGACTTAAAACAGTCCTAATTGAAGTCATATTAACAAAAGGAGAAAATATTTCATCAAAATCTATACCTTTCTTTTGTGTAAACCCTTTTACAACAAGTCTAGCCTTGTACTGCTTTTTTCTGCCATCTTCTTCCTTCAACCTGTAAACCCATTTATTCTACAATGTTCTTTTTCCTGTAGGAAATTGAACCATGTTCCAAGTCTATTTATTTACCAAGGAATCCATTTCCTCTTTCATGCCTTGCTCCCACTTATTTTTGGTGTCTACCTGCATTGCCTCTTCATAACATTCTGGTTCACCAAAATCAGTCAACAATAAATAATACAATGAAGGAGAGTATCGTTCAGGGGGTCTACTTAACCAGGTAGATCTTCTAAAAACACTTGTAGGAGTTTGAGGTACCTACTGCTCCTGTTTTTATACATTTTGATTTCATCAAGCACTATGTATTCTAGTTTTTCTTTTTCTTGTATCTTTCCCTGTTGATCTGTGTACATGACCTTCTCATTGAATATGACATCTCTACTCCTAATGATGTTGTGATTTTCATAGTCCCATAAGCGATAACCAAAACCATTAATACTGTATCCAATAAAGGTACACTTCTTGGATTTTGCCTCAAGAATTTTTTTGTTTTCTTTATCAATATGGACAAATGATTCACAACCGAAAGTCTTCAAAAAATAATAGTTTACCTTTTTACCTGTCCATGCCTCCTCTGGAATTCGACCATCCAAAGATCTTGAAGTTCCTTTGTTTATTAAGTAAACAACAATATCTACAACATCTACCCATAACTGTAAGGGAAAACTAACATGGAATCTCATACTCTTTGCATGCTCCATGATTGTCTTATTCATCCATTCTGACACACCATTTTCTTTTGGTGTTCCTGGAACTATCTTCTCAAAATTCAACAAAAATTCCCAAAATCACAGGTTCAATCTGCAGTCCTTTTTTCCTCAAGGAGTAAATGCAGATAACAGTACCTCTTTAGGTGACTCTCGCATGAGCCCAAGCAGGCCAAGTGTTGTAACCATGCTCTGATACCATTTTTTCACACACCCACAATGGGGAATAAATAAATTTCTCTTTTCTTGAAGGACGGAATCTCCATTCATGGTTCCTAATTTGGAAGATCAGGGAATCTCGTCCAACCTCCTAGTCAAGGATCTTTGATTCTGAGGCCAAACAATTCTCTGAGACCTTGATGGTCTCTTTCTATAGTTAAACACAGAATATTTCCGCTTCTTGGTGTAGGTTTAAGGGCACCCACGACCTTCCCTTTCACCCTATTGTGAAAGATCAGAGTGTCGGGCATTAGCTCCTTTTGTGTGATAGGCCCCCTCTTGATGTGACCTTGGCGATGACCATGCGATTTCGGGCACGACCACAAGCGGTTTGGATTCAAACTGCTTTTGGGCCCTTAATTCTCTCACAACCTCCACATTTCCTCTTGACGAAACCACGATTTGAATTGCGGTCCGCCCTCAATATATTAAACTCCTCGTAACTCTTGTCCCCACAATGTTATGGGATCGTCGATCTCACGATCTTGATGATAACGACTATATCAATGATTCGTATCTGCACCTCTTGGATCTACAGACCAGGTCAACCTCCTCTGGATCAGCGATCAAGATCTCTTCGCAATTCCAGACTCCAGGAATTCGAAATCTCAAACCCAACTTTATTTTGTACTTCAACCCTCTGGAATTGATGATCCACGGACACCTGTACTACTCAATCAACGGTCCTGCCTTCACTCCGGGTGGTTGACCTTTCAACCCAGATCAATGGTCTAATGACCCTCTTCTCGATTGGCGGTTGATATCTCCTCCGGGTCTCCAGACTTCTGAGATCTCAAATCTCAAACCTCTTTTCCCAATGGATTTTACCCCGAGTCTAAGATCCGCTGACGCATGTCTTCCCCAAATCCAACGATTGAGGATTACTTCGGGTCTTTACCCAACATCCATAGACTTGCGCCATGTTCCCTCTGAATCCAATGGTTATGAATCACTTTGGGACCTTACCCGGAGTTCACGAATTCACGCCATCTCTCCTCTAGATCTGACGGTCCAGATCTACTTCGGCTCTTCAGCACTTCGGGTTTTAGGAGTTTCAACTCTCAATCAGAAGTTGCGACTTTGGAGGTTGGCTTACCTCTATTTCCTGATTCTCGATATTCACCCACATCAAATCAACGGTCTACAATCCTTCGTGATCCAACAGTCCAGATCACATCGCAACTTCGGTTTTCAGAAGTTTAGTTGCGCCAACGTGCGAATCTCTCGATGTATGAATCCCTGATCTCGCCAATTTGACGGTCAAGAAGGGTCCCAATAGATCTTTAGATCTATGGTCTAGATCACGTCATAACTTCGATTTTCAAGAGTTTAGTCGCACCAACGTGTGAATCTCCCAATGTGCGATCTTGCGAAGACTGAAGGGGTCGAGGCGTTAATGCATGTGCCCTTTCTTCAAATCTAATGGTTGCGACAGACCTTGGGTCCTCCCGATCGGATCTCATCCGTTCATCTTCTAAATGAAAAATGATATTCCCTTTTGATACTTGGACCTCACTATTCTTCCTGAGCTTCGTCGATTATGAAGGATTTAAGAGAGTTGTGTTCTTTCTCCTAGGCTTAACACTTAGAAGGGTCTTCTGCACTATTCGTACTCTCCTTCATCAAGTCTATAACTTAAGTGGTTCTCGGTCTTTGCTTGCCTCTTAGAGAGCCTGTGCATATCTACACTACCTCTCCTGAACTTCACCAACTCCGTCCTCCAAGGGACTCAAAATGATTAGGAGGGTTGACATGCGTACATGAAACTATACCTAAGGTTGATGAACTCACAGTTCGTGGCTCTGGCTTAAGACACCACAGAACGCAAGCATTTATGAGTATAAAAACACATCCAATTCATATAACTTCCTACTTTCCTAATTACATAATCAATCAGGAATAAAAGGGATACATTATAATCATTAAGAAAATATATCCATCCCTGCAACATTCATAGGATATCCAACTTTAATTCACAGTACCACTTAAATACACAAGATATGCGATTACTTATCTATTACAGGTGGAATCCAACTAACTGATTGTGGGTGTTCGGCCTTCCACCCTACCATAGGCTTAGATGAATTCATTCTTAGCACTATGGCCACCCCCGTGCCAAGCCATGATATCACCAGGGAACTCTCGCAGATCTCAAGGATTCTTTCCATGTTCAGCTTTTGCTCGGGTTCTATTCTCTACAACTTTCAGATATCTCCCTCTATTATGGCCTCGACGAGATTTATCAGATGCTCCTCCAACATAAAGCTCGTGGCCTTCTATCCATTATTCCCTGGAGAGCTCCGTGCATTCCCCTTACGAGCTTGCGTGCTCATCTTCTTCTTTTTTCCACCTGTCTGGTTCTCCGTGTGTATCTATCTTACCTTCCTTCTTTTGGAAGGTTCCCAACCCATCATGTTCCTTCTGTCAGAAGGAAGCTCGAGTCTACAAGTCTCTGTGGTACTTCGGGCTGACATTCTGCAGCTAGACCATGCTCCCAATCATGGGGGTGGTTGATAATTCAACCACCGGTCCTTTCTTCATTAACTGATTTCTCTCCTTGGGATCTGAAGGAGGTTTATCATCCTCAT
>JZKD02S0633092.1:537636-549934 GCA_000966675.3 Picea glauca | reverse complement strand
ATTAGTCATAGGGATCATAGCAATGTCAATCACATTTCATCATTAATATTATTAAACATACGCATAAAAACCATGATACATCGGTAAATAGCTCAAAGACATTACAAAAACCTACAATACAAGACTAGAGGAAAAGACAAGACGTCCTATTAGGCTAGTATCCACAAGAAAAGAGAAGTTTCCAGGAAGGTTTCATCCAAGCCATGTAAGTGAGGTGATGTGGCTACGGGATGTCCAGATATGTGAGAGCCAGGGATGCATAGTGTTATCTGTGGGTTCCTTTGTAGAAGGTGAGATATACCTGTGATGGATGCAAATTTTTCCAAGCCCACTCTTGCCTTTATTCTTTTCTTTTATTTGATTTTTCTTCTTCTTTTTCTTTTATTCAAGGGATAATCAGAGGACACTGCCTTGGCATGGTGACCAGAGCTGACAGTGTTACCCACAAGTACTTTCATAGAGATGAGAAGGATGGCTCGTGATGAGACCCCCTTTCCCCTATCCATGAAACCAAAGGTCACTACCCTGGCGTGGTAACCAGATGGTGGCAATGTCATACTGTTAGGTACCCATGAACCTAATAGGCCGGCTCATGATGAGACCCCCTATCCTCTTGACTAGGTCTTGTTTGTATTTTCGGGGTCCCTCTTGTTTCTTACTGAGAGGCCTTTTATTGCATTCTTGGGGATCCCTGGGCAAAGCATATCGATGTTTTATTTCTAGGATTTTATCTTTTACCAGCTGCTTTTACCTTCTAGACCTTTAGCCCCTTCTTCCCACGAGATAAGGTGCAATCCTACAAACAGGTCAACCCAATGCCCAGACAAGGGGAATGGGACAAGTGAGCGGGAGATAAGATGAAATAGTGGTGCTATGATGGGAGCGGACGATGGCTTTTCATAAATTCCCCAGTGGAAAATCAAAACCTATGGGCATAGGCTTGCTAGGATACCCTGTCAATCCCCCAGAGGATGGTCAAGTGGGATAATGTAAGATCCAAGCAGTTGTTAGAGACAAAAGGAATTAGATGCATATATTTAAAGGTTTCAATGATCAAAAGTGACACATACCATGATACCTAGGCCAATTACCTCCTGGAGGAAGAACCTCGTCTGATACAAGACTAAGCCGATGGTGATGGATGCTGCTCCTGCTGACAATATAAAGATGATGGAAGAAGAAAAGGATGGGCTCTCTAGAGCCATGCTTAGGTCAATCTTGCTCTCGGTATTCCATGTCTAGGACCTATGGGCCTCGAGACATGATCTCCTGGTTATCCCTAAAAATCAGGGATAACAGACCTCATTCCTAAAAATTGAAGAGTTTGGGGCCATCCAAATCCCCCAAACGAAAATGAATGGGAAAGACTTGTTTTCCTGATGGTTCCTCAACAATAACCAATCTTTCAAGGCGCATTCAAAGGAAAATCCCTGCCAGAGACCAAGTGAAATGAGTAGTTTGTAATAATCTTCCCAAACTGATAAAGAGAAAGGACAATGCATAAAAAGATGGTCGAAAGTCTTAGCCTATTCTTTACAGAGCGAACACCAACCGAGACCATTGAATTTTCTCTTCAAAATATTGTTCCACGTTGGAAGTTTATTCTCCAATATAGACCACACTAGAAGTTTCCCTTTAGCAGGACAACGTTGCTTCCAAAGTTTCCTCCACCACCAAGAAGCTTCTCGCTGAAAAATTTCAACACTAAGATGAACATAACCCACTTTTGGAGTGTAAGCCCCACCTGAGTCCCCATCCCAAAGAATTTCATCCTCTCGATCCGTCAAACAAATATTTTCTCTTTGAAGTGCCCAAATGTAACCTGTCCCAAAGTAAAAGGTCTTCCCCAACAAGACCCAACATTCTCCCATTTTTCCAGCCTTGATTCGAGATATTTGTAGAGGTTGGGTCCTCGAATTGTGCCAAATAGAAGTAACCCCCTTGCTCCAAACAAGAACGTAAGTCTGTATTGAGTAAGCGTTCTCGATGGCATCCCACCCATGGGTCTAATCCAAGCCTAACCAAGTGTCCATATCCAATTCTCTAGGATAAACCATTCCCCACCACCTCAAATCCTTTAAAATTGCTGTCCAAATAACAAAAATTATGGACATTTGAAGAAAGGGATTCCTAATCCACTCAAGTATTGAAAGAGGAGCCACATATTTATGATAAACAACTTTAGTCCAGATATTTTGGGTATTTATCAATTTCCATGAGCATTTTGTTGCAAGTGCTTTGGAGAACAAAAATATATTTTTAAGTCCCCTGTCCCCAAGGGCCTTTGGCTTTGCAATTTTCTCCCAACAAACCCAAGGCACCACATGCTTATCCTTATTTACCCTCCAAATGTAAGAGAAAGACAATTTCCTTTCTTTTTCCAGAATACCCTTTGGAATCCTGTTATAACCATAAATTGCACCAAACATGCATACCTAGCATCAGGCCATCTTACTTTCTATCTTTTCCAAGCCATCACTGAACAACTCTTCTAAAAAACCATTGTTTTGAAGGTGTATGTGCCCTACACCACTACTTCCCTCATACACATGCTTTGTGAACCACTACAACCCACATACACTCACAAAAAGTGCAAAAAATGAAAATTGCAAAAGAATACAGGTTTTCGGGCCGTTACCTAACCAGTTGACCGCCCATAGCCAGTCACCCCAACCATTACTATATATTTTGGCCTATAAAATAAGGTGTTGGGGTTCCATTCCAAGGAGAAGCATGAGAGCATAGAAACTCTACCCATTTCAGTATTCCCCCTTTCCCCCAATATTTTGCAACCACATTGTGAGTTTGAGCCAGAGCCCCTTCTTCCTCTGCAAATCCTTGCAATTTCCCTAGGGAGAATTGAAGAGGATAAGAAGATGTGGAAGAAATTGGTGCATGGTGAAGAGAAGCCCAGGACCGAGTTCGAGGAGAAGTTGTCAGTCTCATGTTGTAAACAAATTTTGTGAGATTAATATAAAGAAATACTTTTTTCCTCTCGTCAAATGATGTCTTAAATCTTTATGATTTGTTTACATTTTTTGTTATGATGTCTAACCCACTAATCCTTATATAGAATGCATGCTTGTAGTTTCTTGTTTGTCTTTTGGTGAATGCAGGTTTGCCTTGGGAGGATATCTGCATTCGAGAAGCAACTAAGCACAAAGGGATCGACACCGGACGCAGAGTTTAAGGTATGCCTACCAGATCCCTATACTTTGTCTTTTATGTATGATTGTGGGGTAATGACAGGATAGTTGTTAAAAAGTAGGAGAATTTAGATGGTTAGCTCTGCCTACACTTTAGAACCCTAGTGTAGTCTGTAGAGGGGTTTTCCCCACTACATCAGAATTGGAAACCATATTGGGGAGACCTCTAGGCTTTTTAGGGAATATTCTTTTGTGGGCTTTGAATCAGTTTATTTAATATTTTATGAGTTTCTATAAGCTTCTGTGTCTTTAAGGGATTCTGGTCTTCCATACCAGTACTCCCTACCTTTGCTTGACTGTTGGTTTTCATTTTTTTGAGAATTTACAGAGGTGTACGCAGCCTGTAGTGGGCTTGCACACGTGCATACATGCCCTACCTTTGGACATCTTGCGTATATACGCAGGTTGCTGAAGTGTCATAAGCGTCCCTGTTTTGAGATTTTTTTTTTTTTTAAATAAGAGGCAGTCATCCTCTTCCCTATTAGAAGTCACACTTCTCAGGGGTTTTCTTGATCTATCCCTGGTCTTTGTTACAATAGTCTGTAGCCTAGGTATGACCTCAACATATCTTTCTTTTTATCAAAGATTTCTCGTGTTTTCTTTATTAGGGTGTTTAGGAAAGTGTGTGAGTCCATTTTGATTTGACTGTTTCGTATTTTCAGTGACTCCATGCGAACTGCGATTGGGCTTGAAGTCATTTCTTGGTCTTGACTTGTCATCATTTTTCCGTTTTTTTCTTTAGAAGAAGAGAAAATAATTCATTTTCAAATTTCTTGTTTTGAAGCATAAAACAATAAAAAAAAAATCATTTCTTTGTTTAGTAAAAGTAGTTTAGGTTAGTTGCTTTATTTACCAAGGAAAAAGAAAGTTTTATTAAGTTCTTTATTTGAATCCTTAGGACATTAAGTAGCTCGTAGTCGAGTGAAATCTTGTTTTAAGTTTTTCTTTTCAAATATCTGAGAAAATTAGTTACGAAAAAGTTTGGTTAAAGAGTTTAAATTAGTAAATCTTTATTGGTGAAGAAGGAGCAATTTGTTTTCAGTTTTATCTTATTCTCTTCTCTTTCGTCTCTTAAAGAACATCACTAGTTTCACTTTTTTTCCCTTTGACTTAAGACAAACACTAAAATTAACGCTTAATTAAAAGTTATTAGACTTTGTGGTTGTAGGGTCCATCAATTTAGTCTAGGCTAGAGCCTTGATTTAGGATTGGAGAGGAAAATCTTCAAGGCTACAAAAACAAACATAAGAGTCTGTGCTAGGGAGTGATTGAAAGTCCAGTAACCGTGAAATTTATCCAGGACCCCCCTCTAAAACAGGGGCTAAACACGAGGTCACTTGTGTAAAGGTAGCGGAGATAACCCCTCCAAAGCCGGACCAAGCGTAGTGGGGAACACATATAGAGGGCTTATCTTGGGATTCCGTTGATCGCATTTGCCACAGAGCATTGTGGGTCTCGAATCTGTTCGAGGTCCTCAGTTGTTTTCCAGAACACTTTATTTCGATACCCTTGATAGGTTTTGGGCTTGATACCCTGCTCATTGCGGTCCACCCAACTGTCGATTGTACCCTCCTGGTGACTGTTCGCACGTTGGCAACATAGTTGCCCTTATATTAGTGACTTACATAGGTGAATGCGAGGGTATACCTCAGTACCTAGGGCATACTTTGTGCCATTCTTTGCAGAGTATACCCGAAGGGTGCTTCCGTATTCGAGCTGCACTTGCACCGGTAAGTTTCTCTAGTGTTGGCTGGTGTAATTGTTCTTCCAACTAGCTAGTGATCTCCTTGTCTTATCTCACAGGAGATTTTTCTAGTGTGTAATGGTCTTTAACGTTAATAGAAAGCCCTAGTGCTTCATTGATATTCTCACACCGTGGAGGATTAGGAGCTCCGTCAATCGCGAAGTCTTCTTGGCCTGTTGCCGGTTAATCTGGAGCCACCCTCGCCACCGCTAAGGTGAAGACTAGACCAACAAGGGTCTTTTGAGGTGATTGGGCCACATGAAACTAAGCTCGACCCATCTCCAAGAGGAAAAAATTTGATTCTGGAGGAACCAACCATTTCCGACCATGGAGTAGAAGCTCTTGGTCCGTATAACCCTTCGATCACTAATCTATTGGCACCCATTGTCATACAGGTTAAACCTTACGAGCATCAAGTAGTGTCAGAAGTAGAGATGGAGACAAATGCTGCTACTTCTTCAGGGAATCCTCATAGTCCCTCCACAACCATCAGTACAGGGGGTTTTCTACCTCCTAACCAACTGCCATCAATCTAGACCACCATGGTCTCGACCACCTGTACCTCGATAAATGGTCTAATTCTGTCTATGGTGGCGATCACTGCTCCTTTCACCTTGAGTGCGACAAGCCCTCAGTTCTCATATGGGATGCTTGGCTTCAATATGAACTTTGTCCTTTCATACTCCACTCTACAGACTTTAGGTCTAGGGGCAGGGAGCTCAAATGCTCCTCTGCAAAGATCCATGGGGGGCACTTCAACTCCCTATAATGCATTCCCTTACGGAGGGGGTCATATACCTCCTTCGTCCCCTTCGCTTGGTGGTGCTCACCAGCACTCCGTCGGGTTGATCATAAAATATAGTTCGTTTGGAGTAGGTAGTCAAGCACTTCCTTATTATAGCATGCAAGTAGGTTCGACACCGTTCTCTTTGTTTGGTGCGTTTGGTAACAATGCACTCTTGTCAGCTGCCGTCTCGGCCGGGAGAAACCTCGGTTATGGACAAAAAAATCCTATGCAGGGTACTATTCCTGCACATGGGGCAAACTCATGAATTCCTTCCTCACAAGGACTTTGGAATCTGTGGTAGGGATCAGTTCCCTCGTCAGGGATGCCGACCAAGGGCAACCCCTTCCATAGCCAATGGAACCTTGGGCAAGGCTCAGGACCTATGCCCGTCGGATAGGCAGGGGGAATCCTTCCCAAAACCCTTGGAATATGATGCAAGCCCAACCTTTTACATCCTATTATGGGAGTCAGTCGATGACGTCTCAACAAGTGCATAATCCGTATGCTGTTCAGGACCATGGTTATTAGCAGAACCCTGACCAACAACCTAAATTTTCCTGGCAACCTGGTGCCAACCAAACTCTAGGATCCTTTTTCCCTAGTTATAATCAACAACCCTAATTACCATTTCTGGCAACTCTTCACTTGGCAGACTTGACAAGGTTATTAAACGACCCCATCTCTCACGATCCACGTTGGCCTCCCATCACAACCAAGTTGCCTTCAAACATTCCAAAGTTTGAAGCTAAGCCTAATGAGGATCCAGGTGATCATGTGACTACCTTCCATTTATGGTGCTCGTCTAACTCTTTGAGAGACGACTCCATTCAGTTGTGTTTGTTTCAATGCACTATCATAGGGAGTGCTGTGAAATGGTACATTGAGCTCGACTGCTCGAGATAATCTTCCTTCGGAGAATTGGAAATGGATTTCTTAAACCATTTTCATTTACCTGTGAGATACAATGCCGACACCAAATTGCTGGCCAACTTTGAGTAGACAAAAGTGGACCATATCTCAGATCACATCCGAGAATGGAGACACTTGAAGAGTTTGATAAAAGTACCAGTCCCACCAACATTAATGCTTGAGTGGTTCCTTCAGTCTTTGGTACCCCAGTTATCTAAAGACGTCACAACCTCAGGGGTCTTTTAAGAAGAATAAGCGATAATGAGAGCTCAACAACTAGAGCTAATTTACTCTCAGTCTGGTTTACTTTACGAAGTTTTGATAGATGCACTACGGTCGATACTTGACAAGACCAGATAGAGATCTGGACCACATTCTGATGGTATTGTTGGTTTAGTGAAAATAAATCCCATTGATCAGATGTCGAATCAATTGCAACAATTGTCAATACAACAGAAAATGGCCAACCAGACCACTGGTTCGGCTACTCCCCCTACTCAAACGTCAGATGTACACAGTGTGAAATGGACAAACCTGAAGGCCACCCAACAGCCTAACAGAAAGAAGAAACAATGAAAGAAGGGTAAGGGGGATAAGAAACCTACCAATAATGCTGGCGGGGGAAACACAGAAAAGAAAAAGTCGAAGTATTCATGTAATATTTGCACGGAAGACCATCCAACTCACCAGTGCCCTCGGCTTGTGGAGGCCCAAAAGTTATTGGCATAGCAGCAGTCTGCTGTGTTAACGAACCCATTTCCACATGGGAAAAATTTAACTCAAGCCTCTTCGAGCGCGAAAGGGGGAATTCAGGGACCCCCTCCATATTTGAGTAATCCTTTGTCCGCGAATGTGCACATGATGGAAGGTAGCATTGACATAGGAACTAGGACACACGACTATCAAATGCCAAACACCTCTGAGAAGGGTAAAGAAGCCGAAAATCCATCTCTTCCTCTCTAGATTGATAAGATGTTGGGAGAAACAATGACACGCATCCCAAAAGGTGCGTTCAAGAAAACTTCCCACAACCTAAACACAAGGGCTGCCTAGAACTACTCTATGGTGGAGGATTTGTCTCAAACCCCTTATGCAATGTCTACTTTGGAAGTCCTCCAGAGCTTCCCTTCCCAGAGAAAGGCTCTATTAGTTGCCTTAGGATCTACTTAGACTTGTAATCTAGGAGTGATCATGCTTGATACGACCGACTTAAAACCTCGTCTCCCTTACCACATGGCGTTGTAGATAGTAGTGGCTTACATCATGAAAACTTTTACTTGGAACATTTTCCGCACGGTGGTTGATGAGGGTGCCTCGACATGCGTGATGTCTTTGGCGTGTTGGAAGGCCATTGGACAACCTGTTTTGTCTCCATCACCTACTCTTCTTACTGCTTTCGATGGTTGTTCATTCCAACCTCACGGAATCATCCCCTCTTTCCCCTTGCAGTTAGAGGGGAAGACCATGTGCATTGAAGTTGAAGTGGTCGATGCGTCTCTCGACTATAATATCTTGTTAGGAAGGAGTTGGACCTATGCTATGCAAGTTGTAACATCCCTAGCCTCACACCGACCGGGCATGCCACTCCTCAGACACTTTACTTAGCTCTGAAACCATCTTTGTAACATTCCCAGCCTTCAAAGGGCCAGGCTACATGAGGGAACACTTTCGTTCTTTCACTGTAGAACATACTGTAACATACCTAGTATTCAAATGAGCTATACTACATAAATTTTCTCTTCAAACTGCATGCAATTATAACATATACATACAACACTCTTGTGGAAGCTTTACATATAACGTAAACAAAAAATTACGTTATGTAAATATATGATTTCATACTGAAATAACAGTAAACATAGATATGCAGCATATACAGGGAAATACCCATAAATTTATCACACGATTGGTACTTATCTTGGAAATATTGTCACCAAATGTGTACAAACTGTCCACAAACTTCCCAACCTTAGACTACACTATTCATCACTCTCAACAATGAGTCACCCTCGAGCTGGAACTAAACTCCACCCGGGTAAAGGGATTCCTAACCAGGCTAAAGGCTCATAGACAATAGGAAAGAATCTGTCTCAGGTGCTCACTCAACTAACAACCTACAACCTCTCATTCCCCACATGCCTGTCCCACCCAAGGAAGTGTGCCCCTTCTCTTCTCAACAGTCCTTCGGCTGCCCCACTTCCCTTCCAAGGCTTCAGCAACAGGCCAAACAGGAAGTCTCAGAGCACTGTAGCTGCAATTTAGCACCTTCAGGAAATCCATTCCCAACAATTCTCTCGCTCAGAGAATTGCTCACAGGCCTGACAACCCGCCTCTTCAATTTCCCATGGGCCTGACAACTTGCTTCTTCAATCCCGCTCCCAAGCTAACCAGGTACACCAATCGGAAATGGTTATGGAAATAGGCTCAGATACAGTGAAATGAATGTCTGAAGGATAACTGACTACGTGAGTGAAATGGTCATGGAATCATTGACTCGATGACTGAATGATGGAAGGAACCATGGGAGAGATGATCGTCCGAATCCTTGTGAGGGTGGTCATAAGGATCATCATAAGAATCATGGTCTAGCCCTCCCAATGAGATAAGTCCCCGCGATATGTATGCAAGTCCCCAACTTGACACTTGTCATGTTGGAAGCTACTTTGGTCCACTTGTCCCCAACTTTAGAACTTAGGATAAAATAATTATCCATACTTTATGTTTTAAGAAATATTAATATAATATTCCATTTTGACTTAAGCTCTCTATCTTAGCCCTTTCCCTTAACGTTTGGACCTCCCTTTCCCTAACTGGTGGAGTTCAGTCCCCCATCTCTTTTATCGTGGTCAGTCTGCGCACAACGATGTATTTTATATTAATCATGAAACATATATAAAATAGGCGCACTGGCGTTTAAAATATAGGCGCTCTGGCCTAATTCCAAAACATAATCATCCCAACTTATAATAACTGGCTCACTAGCCTATAAAACATATCATATACGCAAGGCTCACTTTCCTCCATACTGCCCGCACTTTAGTTACTGCGCACGGTATCTGGGAATGTGCACACTACATCATTTTACTACGTAGTGCATGCGCGCACTATGCCAAGAAAGGTGCATTACAAAATGATGTCAAAACAGCTCACCAGATTAAGTATACTTACATTACATTTACAATTGGGTTCGGCCGAGGGATATTACAATCCCCTCCCCTTATTTATGCACTGTCCTCAGAGCATTATATACCCATATACAACAAAATTTTCAAAAATCCTCAAAAAGATGCGGGTATTCTATCCACATTACATCCTCATGCTCCCAAGTAGCATCCTCAGGACCGTACCAGGTCCATTGGACCTTTAAGAGCCCCATGGATCGATTCCCGAGCTTCTTGATTTTCCGATCCAAAATGCGCATGGATGCACTTGAAAAGCGCCTTCTTGCTCCACCTGAATCACATTCCAATCAATAACATGATTAGAATCGTGTATATATTTCTTTAGCAATGATACATGGAATACATTATGAACAGACATAGATGCAAGCAATGCAATCATATAAGCAATTGGAACATTCTTCTCTAGGATTTCAAATGGCCCACAAAATTTGGCTGCCATCTTGGCACAACTTCCCAGCTTCAGGGAACTCCTGTTAGATTTCACCTTCAAGAAAACATGATCACCCACTTTGAACTCTCTGTGGGTTCTATTCTTATCGACATAAATTTTTTGCCTGTCTTGGGAAGCTTTTAAATTTTGCTTAATTTTTATCATTTTGTCCTCCATCTCCTTGAGCAACTCTGGCCCAACTATTGTCCTATCAGCTGGATTATCCTAGCTTACTGGAGTATTGCACTTCCTTCTGTAAAGTGCTTCAAATGGGCTCATCTTCAACGATGCCTGATACCCATTGTTGTAAGTGAATTCTACCAAGTACAGGTAGTCTTCCCATTTCGATGGTTTGTCCATCACATACATTCTCAGTATGTTTTCTATCACTATGTTCACCCTTTCTGTCTGTCCATTAGACTCAGGATGATAAGCTGTACTAAAGTTCAAATTCGTTCCAAATCCTTTGAACAATCCTTTCCAGAAATTCAAGGTGAATTTTGGGTCTCTGTCGGACACAATTGTTTTAGGAATTCCGTGCAATCGTGCCACTTCCTTCATGAAAATATCAACAACATTTTCTGCCTTGTGAGTAGTTTTCAGTGGAATAAAATGGGCAACTTTTGTAAGCTTGTCCACCACCACCTTGATTGAATCATGTAGCTTGCCTGTTCTAGGAAATCCCATAATAAAATCCATTGTCACCACTTCCCACTTCCATTCAGGAATGGGAAAAGGTTGTAGCAACCCTGTTGGGTGCCTATGCTCAGATTTAACTTTCTGGCATTCCATACATCTAGCAATGTATTCAACTATCCCTCTCTTCATACCTTGTCAAAAGTAATGGATCTTTATTGCTGCCATGGTTTTCTGATATCCAGGGTGCCTTGCATAAGGCACATTATGCATTTCATGCAAAATCATACGTTTCAAGTCCTAGACATTTGGAAAAAAATTTTTGTTCTTGTGCAGCATTATTCCATCTATTCCCAAATTATAATTATCCACCTTTTGTGGCATCTTACCCTGTTGTAGCTTTGCTACCAATTCTCTGTATCGCAGATCTGCACTTGCAACCTCTTGAATTTTTCTTTTAATATCAGTTTGATACATGCTAATGGTTGTAGCATGTAGTTCATGCACCCTCCTGCTAAGTGCATCAACAACTTTATTCTCTTTCCCCTTGATATGATTTATATCAAAGTCATATTCTCTTAGAAATTCTAACCATCTGCTTTGCCTAGGATTTATATTTGGCTGATCAAATAAATATTTCAGACCATTGTGGTTTTTTCTTATCTCAAACCTCTTCCCCATGAGGTAGTGTCTCCATTTCCTCAAGGCATGCACCATGGCTTCCAACTCCAAATCATAAGTGGCATAATTTCTTTCATGCTCCTTCAAATTCCTTGATTCATAACATATAACAAACCCATTTTCACTGAGGACTCCACCAAGTCCTTCATTACATGCATCTGTGCATACAATGAAGTCTTCATTTGGGTACGAAATCCTTAATATTGGAGCACTTGTCAATAATTGTTTCAAGTGTTGGAAACTCTTTTCTCAATCCAGTGTCCACTTAAACTTCACACCCTTTCTTTGCAAGGAAGTGATTGGGTCTGCAATATTTGAGAATACTTCAATAAATCTCCTGTAGTAGCTTGCAAGACCCATGAATGATCTCAACTCTGTCACATTATTTGGTGCTAACCATTCTATAATGGCTTCTATCTTCTCAGGATCCATTGCTATCCCATCCTTTGAAATGATATGCCCCAAATAATGAATTTGTTTATGATAAAATAAGCACTTGCTCAATTTGGCATACAACTGATGCTCCCTTAATACTTGCAACACCATCTTCAAATGATGTTCATGCTCTTCCTCTTGTTATCACCCTATAAGTTATAGGATCAACTGGTGACTGGAATATTATCTATCTCTAGTGTTTTTTGTTGACAAATGATTTTCCATTCTGCAAATAATTTGAAAAAAAAAAAAAAGAGGGCATAAAAGAATTTCAATAAAATCCCCATG
>JZKD02S0633092.1:525527-536947 GCA_000966675.3 Picea glauca | reverse complement strand
CGATGTGCATAGATCTGCGGCCAAGAAGAAAGCACGTAGATAAATGGCTCCAAGTGTTTTTTAGACCCCCTCGACTGATTTGTTTTTAACTGAGGGGGTGGGGGTCTAGAATGGGATCTTTTATCTAGCAGGCCCCTGTCCATACGTGGCATCGATCTATCGGTCTTGAGTCCCATCGCCTCCTACAGACTGATACACCTTCATCACCCTGATGTCATCATCCTCTTTTCCCGAAATAGTCACGTCCCATAACTGTTGTCAGTCCTTCCCCCCCATTCTCTCCTGGCAAGCCCCCTCACTATGACCTTTACCCCAATCGGTAGCCACCACATCACTCATCCATGTCCCTCAGTCACCATCACCTGCCATCTCACACTCTAAGTGATCCGTTGGCCATTTATTACTGGATGACCTATCCGTTAACCAACTGATCTATCTCCCACACCCAACAAACACCCATTTACTCAAAACTACCCTTTTTTCTTCCTATTTTCACCATTTACCCACTCATCGCACAAGAGATATTTACATCGTTTTCTCCTCCGTTACAGTCATTTTCCCCCACCAGCAGCCACCCCGCTAACATTGTTTTTCTTGCAGGTACTGTTGCAGTAATGGCGCCAAAGTCCAAACAAGTAGAAGGAGAGGAGAATCCGTTTCTCCTGCCTCTTGTCGACCTTGAAAGGATCCCACTGGTTGACAAAGACTGCTTAATCGCAGATACAAAGTGAGATTTTGATTTCGCAGACCTTCAGTCCTGGCTCAAGGAAGTCTTCCTGGACCAGAGTGATGAAATCGGACTCTGGGAGTCCAACTTACCCCTTTACCTCTTCCCTCAGATTCACCCTTTTCCAGAGTTCGCCCTGAAGTGCCAAGCCCACTACATTCCAAATAAAAGAGTCGTCGTCTCCTCATCCGGAGAGATTCTTTTCCTCATCACGCCCGAATCCATCCACCAAATGATGCAAATCCCTCGAGCCGACTCTGCATCACCCTTCAACCTGGAAATTCTTATGGAATTATACCAAAAAATGACCTTCCCCCAAAGAGCTGAAATATTCAAGATTTTCCTCCCCCCATCCGCTCAATTTCCCTCCACAAATCCTCTTTATCCTTCTTCCATGTTCTCGACTAAAGGAAACCAGATCATCTCATCCCTTTGTGCCTTGTTAGGATACTATTCAGATCAGTGGGTAGATGAACCCATTCTGGGATTTTTATCCATCTTCTCTACCGATGAGAAGCCCACCACCTAGTTCGACTTCAGCACGTTCTTGGCGAACAATATTCATGAACAATTCGTGAATTTCTCCACAGAAGGCATGTTTCGATACTCGTCCATACTGGCATACTTGTTCGTCTTCTTCCAAGCGGACAAATTTGTTTTTTCAATGCAAAAGATGGATGGAGATAGTAGACCCCAGGCAGTGACAACATGGACCTCCTTGCTCAAGCACAACTCCACAGAGTTCAGTTTCAAGGAGTTCATTGATCAATTCTACCACCCAGTGGTAAGTATGCTTAGCAGCAGGCCCGAGCCTCAGATAAATGATGAAGTTCAGAGGATCCTGCATCTCTCATTTAACACAAAGACAAGGGATTTTTATTTGTACCAAGACTACACCGAGATCAGAGTATATGGGTGTGAGTTGGCACCGTATAAGCTGCCCAAGTACCTACCTGTCATAATTTTTTCTTTGGAATATATAAGGCAGATAATAAATTCCGATGATATCCATTTTGTGTTACTGAAGAAAAAGAAACAGCTTAGAATCAAAGGGCGGATTGGATCCTTCATCTGCAACAATCGTGGCACTGGGGAAGAAGCAGACAGGCTATTGAGGGAAATGAAGCTCTTCATGAGTTTCCCATGGCATTGCGATCCATGTGGGATCATCTTCGAGATGAGGGTGAAAAATAAGAACATCCCATATGTCCATGAATCTAGGCCTGAAGTTGAAAAATTTGCAAACCAGACAGTGTGGGAGCCTAACACATTAGTCGAAGTAGAATAGTAGGATCCCCCAGCCATTGTATCACAAACGACCATGCCACAGGTCCCAAAAGAAAAAAGGCCTAGGAAATATTTATCTCCGCCTGTCACTGAGGTATTGTTAGAAGAATTCCAGCTGCATACCAAGAGGCCTAATACTATATAAGTTCCTGGCCCGATCAGAGAAAAATAAGCTCCATCTACTACAATGACCAAGGTTGATAGGCCACCCCTCGGTGCAAGGCTCCAAAAGGTCATAACCTCAGCATTGCTGAAGAAATCCACAGATTCTCCATTGACCACCCAACTAGGCAAGGTAGGACCAAAGTTGAGTATCCTTGAAAAATATGAGCTGATCAAGAAAAGGAACCAGACCTTGACCAATAGTACTTGTGCCCAGTTCTAGAAGCAGACTTCGAATGCACAACATAGGCTGCTATCGGCATTCGACACCAAGAAGGGAATAATGCATATGGCATTCCTCCAGGCACAGGTACCAGATCCAAAGGTGATCACTGACTACAAAAGGGCCACCTTCGAATTCCAGATGAAGGATGTGCATCCAGCCGATCAGATGGATCTGCACAAGCAGACAAGGGAAATGGTTTTCTATACACTGGTGCATGCTTCCACTACTGCGTCCAAATTGCAGGTGTCCTTGAGCAATGTTCAAACACAACTGAAGTTAGAGAAGATATCGTCCTTTGCCAAGGACAATAGAATCAAGACTTTGGAGGAACTGGTCCTCAAGATCAGTTACGATCCTTCAAATGTGAAAGCATCCGAGGAGATGATTAAGAAGAAGAATGCTGACATAGCCTCCTTAAGGAAACAATTGAAGTTTCTGCCCACAGAGGATTCGTAGGCGAAGGAAATAACAGAAAAAGAAGGAGAGAAAGATGAAATGCTCAAGCTACTCATGGAGCAGAATGCACAACTAAAGGAAATGGAAGCTGAGATGGAGAAGCTATTAAAAGAGAAAGAGAAACTGAAGCCAATGGAAGTCATTCCATTGAGTTCTATTCCAATTTCATGAGTGAGCATAGCATCAGTGATAGAAGTCCCATCCGCGACTCCATTGACATCCCTGGAGAAGACAGTCGACCTGGCTAAGTCTATGGAAAAGATGAACCTGCAGGAAACAGAGATCAACAGGCTCAAAAAGGAGATTGAGAACCTTCAGGAACTCAAATATTCCTTTCAGACTAGCCTCTCCAAGGAAAATCAGGTGACAGATCAGCTCAAACAAGAGTTACAACAGCTCCGAAAGCAAAAAGTGGCAGGAAAAACTTTGGCCGAGGTTAAAGAAAGTGTATGGACAGACATCACCAAGTCCATGAACGAGATATGGCCCATGATACAGATCATGTTTGAGCAGAATGAATTGGTGCAGAGAATAAAATAGGCCATCGAGAAGATCTGATCAGAATTGGGAGAGATGCCAACACAAGCGAACGAGATCATCAAGTTCCTAAATTCTTAGACCAGGGAAGAGATGAAAATTGAAGACAGAACAAAGACCATCCTTGAGGTCAAAAGAGTTTTGACCAAGAGAGGATTAATGCTTCAGCTGGAAGAAAAGGTTCAAGCCATGGACCTATGGGTACAAAGATTCTTTAGTAAGATTGAGGCTCTACAGAAGAAAGGTCTTCCTGGTCTGAAGGTAATCAATGATAAATTGGTGACACTCCTAGACTACAAGAAGAGATTGGCTGATGTGGCTAAGGATAGTTCAAATTTTGAAAGAATTCAAGGCAGCATCACTGGCAAGGCATTTCTAGATGCACTTCAGTGGGACATCAGTATTCAACATGAAATTCGATACATCTTCCTCACCAAGCCTACCTTTGCCAAGTACACAGAAATGGATGAAGTGTATCGAAGGCTACTCAAAGTCAACGTGCCCAGTCATCTTTGATTGGAGGAACTCTGTGATCTGATCGAGTAGCAGATGAGCTATCACAATCCAGTCATTTGTCCAGTCATATGAGGTCGTGCAGAGGCTTCATCAACGACCCACCCAGAAATCACCATGCAGTTACACCACAACATCAAGCAATTCCTAGATTTATGCAATTTGTTAAGTTAGTTAGGCTAAAAATAGATTTAGCACCTCCTGGTCATTAATGACACGATCGTTTGTAATTTGAGTTATAAATACTTCATCTTTCAAAGTATTGAGGGTTGTTGATATTCATGCCCTCAGTCTATTAGACTGTAATATTCTTGAAGAGATATTCGATTAATACAAAGAGGCACTTTTACAGGATTCTTGCGTGTATTCACTGGTGATGTTTTTCTCTCTAAGTTGAATGTGACTCTCGCTTTGTTATCATACTGTTTTCTAATTCTAATCTTTAGAAGTAAYGAATGTTGCAGGATTTATCTCGTATACCCTGTTTCTGACTCAAAAGATYTTAGTGTTTTATCTTCTGGTTTTTTTTTTCAATAAAGAAATTCTTAACTGCTTCTTTGTTGAAATTATCTTTCTCGTCTTTTCTGCTATTCATCATTTATGCTACTAAATAATCCAGTGATTATATTATCTCGCCCTGTGAAAGTTTTCCTTTGCGTTTCTGGTTCAGATTTAATATTTTATTTAAAACACATACCCCATAGCCCAATAGATGTGTATACTGTCTCAACCAACTCGACAAACACTACGACGACAAAAACCGACCTATTTATTTACCTAGCCTAATATTTAAAATTTGAAACATAGCTAAATCATATAGAGAGATCCCTCTTTGAAGTTGGAAGGGCTAGATCCCAGCTTCAAAAGCAGTTGGATAAAGTTACCCTAGTAGATTTCTTCTGTTGTCAACCTCTAGGAAATTTACCAAGTGCTAACATAGTGGCGACCATACTGAGTAAGTACTAAAAATTTATAACTTCATGTTTTCTTTTCCCTAAAAAGAAAGTTTGTTCTTGAAATATTGAAAATTTAAAAAGAAAGTAATGTTTAGAGGTTGATTAAAATTTGTACATATTATTTTCGAACTCATAAAACTAAAAAGTATATATATAAAAACCAAAAATAAATCTGGCTCCCAAGAAAGTTTATACTCGATCTCATCCAGACCCAGAACCCGCGACAGTGACGGATAACCCAGAACAATTTCTCAGGAAAAAGACCGTAACTGAAGGCTCAGTAAGTCATACTCCCTTTCATAAGTCCCTTTCCTTTTCAGGGGAGCTTGTTACCTTTCAAAACCCTGACTTTGACACCTTTTCCCAACAAAGCCTGGTTAGAGCACGATCTGATATTTTTGTGACTGGAATCATTTTCGACCCAACCATTTTGCAACCCTGAACCCCTGAATGTCTGTCTCCCACTGTTGAACTGCAAAAAAATCCATCGGTGCCATCCAGTCCATCCTCGTCCTCGTCTTTAGTTGCTACCTCGCTGATCATCCAGTTTGTTACCCCACCTCCTCCACCCATCATGGCAGCTAGATATGCTCCCTTGGTGTTGGCTGCGCCTCTTCATGCCATGCCCCAAGAATATCAAACGATACTTCCACAGTTCGATGCAACTTGACCTTTGAACGCCCAACAACACGTTGTAAAATGAATGATTATTTTGATCTGCACGAAGTAGATGAGGCTGACGTTCAAATGAGATTGTTTGCCCAAATTTTGACAGGTGACATTAAGAAATGGTATAAAGGTTTGCGTGCTGCCTCAGTCCTTGACCTTACCACATTTCAAAGGAGTTTTCTAGACAGATGGGAGGTAAAGAAAAACCCTCTCCAAATTTTGTCAGAATACAAAAATATTAGAAGAAATCAAGATGAGACGGTACAAGATTACTGCACTCATTTCAATAACCTATATAATGCAATTCCAGCTGAAATCAAACCTCCATAGGGTTTGGCATTGATAAAATTCCCTGATGGTTTCGACGCTAATATGTCGTACCAACTCAGGGAAAGAAATTCTACCACCCTGGAAGACATGCAAAAAAGTGCAATAAGTGTGGAGGCCAATTTGTTGGTGAAAAGGGCACGATAGAGGTCCGAGAGGAGAGTCACAATTAAAGAGGAACCTTCCGCATCAACCTCGGATTCCAAATTGGATTCCTTGTCCAGAGCAATGGAAAGAATGATGGAAAGACTTATTGTGTCAGAAAGAAATCCTCCAAGAGACAACCCACCATCTCCTCAGATTCAGAATCCTAACTTCAGGAGAAACCCTCCTCAAATTAGACAGAGAGATCCTAGGGATCAAAGAGAACATAGAGGTCTGGATCAGCAAATCAAACCCCCACTATAAGAGAATTATGTTGATGAAGGAGAGGAAGTGATTGAGGAACTGGAGGATACTCACATAAATCTCATGGCCATTCACAATAACGAAGCTATTTTCCTTACGCAAGAAGAGAAAGAACTTTTTCTTCTCAATCAAACAAAAGTAAGTGAAGAAGTTGAAGATGCAGAACAACAGGCATTCGAAAATGCTATTTTGGAGGTACACCGATAGTGCAATCTGCAGAGAAAAAAGATAGAAGGAAGTTCCACCAAAAAGACGATTGAAACGAAGAAGGTAGTAGAAACCAAAAAAGCCTCTGAACCATCTGTCGAGAAGATTCCTGAAAAGAGCACTGCCGAAGTTCTGGCGAAGAAAAACCTTACTATTTTGAAAATATTGTCATAGCCCGAGGTCTCACCTATTAATCCACCAAGTACTTCTGGACAGAAGAGTACGGTGGACAAATCAGAATTGATGAGCCAAGGCAGAGCTCCTACACCTTTCAGCCTTCAGGGGGAATTAGCCAAAGTAAAAATTCCCATTCCACTTTCCAAGTTGACGAACAAAGACGTTTATTGTTCACAGGTGATTAAAGCATTGACCATTGAACTTGACATAGGCACGAAGGCCTTAACCATTGGATCAGATAATCATTCAGATACCGTGAACCTTACAAATGATCAACCTGAACTCCTGTTCAGACTTGAAGTAGATGGCCGAGACGATAATGGTGATGTCGCTCCTTTTTACATCAGCCTAAATATGCATGACCTGATCCTGCATAATGCTATGCTAGATTCAGGTGCTTCCCATAATCTAATGTCGAAAGCAGTGATGGAGAAACTAGGATTGGAGGTCACCAGACCTTACAAGGATTTACACTCATTCGACTCCAGTAAAGTTAGATGTATTGGTCTGATCAAGGACCTATGTATCACCTTGGTTCAGATTCCTGCAAAGAGCATGGTCATGGATGTGGTGGTTGCAGACATTCCCCTGAAGTATGGAATGTTGCTATCCCGGTCTTGGGGGGCTAAGTTGAGAGGTACCCTACAACTAGATATGTCATATGCCACTATCCCAATTTTCGAGCAACAAAGAAGGTTATATAGAGAAACATTGATGAAATACATGGTCAGTAGCCAAGAAAAACTGCACAACTATCCTCTTTACTCTGCGCATTCTGACTTGGATTCTTTTATCTTGTATAATGATGGGGACACGGAAGAGAAAAAACCTCAGCTAGCAGAAGATACATCTAGTCTGGATGAAGGCCAAGAAATCATTGAGGTAGAAAGGAAGAAAAATGTTATAACTGAAGAATTACCGACATATTTATGGAGCATGGATTTTGATGGAGCAGTAAGCAAAGAAGGAGCCGAAGTAGGAGTTTGGCTGCACAATCACAGAACCAGGTATTCAGAAAACCATTCTTACAAATTAAATTTCCAATGCACTAACAATATCGTTGAGTATGAATCCTTGATGCTCGGTTTGAAGCTTTTGAAAAGAGTTGGTGCCAGACAGATTATGGTAAGAGGCGATTTTGAGTTAATAATCAAGCAAATTAAAGGTGAGTATGCTATGAAACATCCCCGTCTTAGAGCTTATCAGAATGTTGTTCATGATGCCCTGAGATGTTTCACTGAAGTCGACTTGCAGGTAATGTCGAGGGGACAAAACATTCTGGCGGACAGATTGGCTACATCAGTAGCCACATGTAAAACTCCTTTTCAGTCAACTCGCCCATATACAGTAGAAGTGAAGTGCAGACCAACCGTTCCCGACAATATCAGGTACTGGCAAGTGTTTGGTAATGATGATCAAATTGAATACTTTTTGCAGTGTAAAAATGATTTTGAATGTACAAATATAGATTTAGAGAACGAAGATGAAAATGTAAATAGATATGATTTTGAAAATGATAGTGTAAATGATAGTGTAAATAGCGTAGATTCAGGAGAATTAGGCGATGATGAGATGGAGGCCGATATTTTGCATTTGAAAAGTAATGTTTTGCCTAGGGTCTAGTTCCTTTAGAGGACTTGTTTGATTTTAACGATGTAGCCAAAAAATCGAAAATTGAAGCCAATGGACAAGAGGTAGAAGACTGTAATATAGGGACCGAAGAGAAACCCAGGATGGTCAAATTGTTTAAATCATTACCCCCTGAGAAAAAACTCAAATACATTGAGTTGTTCAAGGAATATTTAGATTTTTTTGCCTAGGGATATGAGGATTTGAAAGCTTATGATACCAACATCATACAACATAGGATTCCAATAAAAGAAGACCAAAAACCGTTCAGACAGAAACTTAGGAGAATCAATCCCAAGTTATTACCTCTGATAGAGAAGGAAATTAAAAAAATGTATGATGCCAAAATCATAGTCCTGTTGCGCTTTTCCAAATGGGTCTCAAATTTGGTCCCAACACGCAAGAAATCCGGGGAAATCAGGCTGTGCATTGATTTCCAAAATCTGAATAAGGTCTCCCTGAAGGACAATTACCCCTTGCCAAAAATGGACCACGTCTTACAAAGGGTGGTCCGATCCAGTCGAATATCTTTGTTGGACGGTTTCTCAGGTTATAATCAGGTCCTCATCCACCCAGATGACCAAGACAAAACCACTTTCACCACACCATGGGGCACTTTCATGTATGTGAAAATGCCTTTTGGTTTGATGAACACTGGAGCTACTTTATAGAGAGTGATGGACATCGCCTTTGTGGAAGAATCGGGTAAATTTATCGTCATCTATTTGGATGATGTAACTGTGTTTTCCCAGTCTGATGACGAGCACCTGAGGCATATCAGACGAGTCTTCAAGAAATGTAGGAGGTTTGGGATTTCTTTAAATCCTAAGAAAATCCTTTTTGGACTAGAGGAAGGAAAACTTCTAGGACACATCATCTCCAAGGACGGAATCAAAATAAACCCCAGCAGAATTGAGGCCATACAAAAATTAGAACACCCAAGAAACATTAAAGAATTACAGTCTTTTATCGGGAGAATAAATGTTCTACAAAGATTCATTCCCAATCTGGCAGAGCTCCTCAGAAACATTACAAATATGTTAAAAAAGGATGTAAAAATAAAATGGGACACTAAGTCCAGGCAGTCTTTTGAACAAGTAAAACGAGCACTCACAATGGCCCATGTCTTGATCAGTCCTGATTTTACCAAGGATTTCTATCTTTTTTCTTTCGCTTCTGAACATACTATAGCAGCAGTATTACTACAAAAGAACAGCGAAGGGTATGAACAACCCATAGCTTTCTTTAGTAAAGCGTTAAGAGACGCTGCTCTGAATTACAAGATAATGGAGAAACAAGCTTTTGCCTTGGCAAAAGCCATAAAAGATTTTAGGTTCTACATTCTCCATTCCCACACCATTGCATATGTTCCGAATGCGGTAGTAAAAGACATTTTGACCCAGGACAATCCGGATGGAAGAAGAGGAAAATGGATTGCTATCATTTTAGAATATGACATAGAGATTAAGCCTACGAAACTAATCAAAGGTCAAGGCCTAGCAAAATTAATGGCTGAATCTAATTTCCATGCTCTTGACATTGATTTTTTAGCCGCAACAGATGAACAAGGTGAGATGGCGACTCCAAGCATGAGAGAGGTATTTCTAAACTCTCCATGGTATGCAGACCTTATATTTGTTTTGCAAAATTTACAATCTCCCCCTGATTTGACTAAGACTAAAGCTAGATTTTTGAAGTTGAAAACCTTAAAATTCTGTATCCTAGAAGGCAATCTATATTGGAAAGATCTTGGAGGTATTCTGTTAAATTGTTTATTGAAAGATGAAGCTGACAAAGTGCTACAAGAATTTCATGCAGGAGAATGTGGTGGCCATCTGAACTGGAAGGTCACAGCCAACAAAATCGTTAGAGCTAGTTTCTATTGGCCCACCCTATTCATTGATGTACATCGTACAGTGACCGCATGTCATCAATGTCAGTTGTTTGAAGGCAAAAGGAGACTTCTTCCTCTCCCCCTGAAAATGATCTCAGTTGAAGCCCCTTTTCAACAATGGGGGTTGGACTTCATTGGAGAAATATACCCCCCTTATTCATGCCAACACAGGTGGATTCTCACTGCCACAGATTATTTTACCAAATGGATCGAAGCAGTACCAAGCAAGCAAGCCACTGATTCTGTTATTATCAAATTCCTTGAAAATAATATCTTGTCTCGCTTTGGATGTCCTAGAAAGATTATAACTAATAATGCAGCTACTTTTTGGTCGAAGAAACTCATGGATTTCTGCAACCAGTATCACATTGGTTTGGGACATTCCACAACTTACTACCCTCAGGGGAATGGGTTGGCAGAATATTCAAACAAAACCTTGGTAAACATCATTAAGAAAACGTTGCAGGAAAAAAAGAAATCGTGGGATAACAAGTTGGTGTTCGCATTGTGGGCTGACAGACTGACCACCAAAAGGTCAATCGGTATGTCACCATATCAGCTGGTCTATGGCACAGAAGCAGTTTTCCCCACTTCCTTAGGAGTCCCTGTCATGAAGTTGCTCAAGATGTACAAGCCGAGCCAAATGACTCACAGAGAAGGATCAACCAGATGATCCATTTGCAACAGTCTAGGGAAGAAGTATTCAACAAGACTCAGATGATTTTGAGCTAGGAGATTTGGTACTGAGATGGGACGCCAGAAATGAAGACAAGGGAAAGCATGGAAAATTTGACAGTCTGTGGAGAGGACCATACATGATCCAAGCATTCAGGGGAAACAATGCTTTCTTGCTAAACAACGCTGATGGGACAGATCTACCAGGAGGACCTGTAAATGGCAGAATGCTGAATCATTATGTGCCACCCCAGTAGAAACTCGAGTTTTCACCCACCATTGTACATACCATTTTTTTTTATTTTTCACCCACATTTTCTGAGTGAATACCATTAGTCAGTTGGTTGAAGCCCGAAGAGAAGTCCCTAAGCCACTAACCATTGTTCTTCCAATTTTCGAGAATAAAACCAATCAATCAACGAAGGCTATGAGGCAAAAATTTTCAGAATGATAGGAACCATGATTCTTGGCACTTCACATGGAAAGTACCATCCCCAGGTGGAGCCGCTGTTATCACTCTATAAGTTATAGGATCAACTAGTGACTAGAATATTATCTATCTCTATTGTT
>JZKD02S0633092.1:514510-525499 GCA_000966675.3 Picea glauca | reverse complement strand
AAAAAAAAAAAAAAAGAAAGGAAAAAGAAAAAGAAAGAAAAATAAAAAGAAAAGAGGGCATAAAAGAATTTCAATAAAAGCCCCATGCAATAATAGTAACTTGGTCCATACCTTTCAAGCATGGCCAAGTTCTTTTTAAATTAATGTTGATAGGGTTAGTGAATGAGTTTGGATAAACAGTTTAATCTTAGTTGTGTCTAGGTTAGATTAGTGAATAAATCTGGACAGACTGTCTAATCTTGGTCATATAGCCCCAGGGTAGAGTAAATTCTTGACCCAACAGTCTAATCTGGGTTAATTGTCATAGGAATCTAGGTTAGAATATAGGATAGTTTCGTTATTGCTTTATTTCAATAAAAACCAACTGGATGTAAATGTTGCACCATGTTTCAGATGCCTAAAAGTGGGGTTGGTCAAGCCCCATGGTAGTGTATATAGGGAAATCTTTTGAAAAACCCGTGAAATGCACTTTTCCTAAGTTTCCTCGGTGCATGTATTTTCCGCGCTCTCAATTATGCTTCGTTCATATATCAACAGTCCAGATGATTGTGCCCAGATCTACGGTGGACAGATTTTTCCAGACCCCCCCGACCGTTCTATCTTTAACGAAGGGGGGGGGGTCCGGAATTACTGATAAGACCCACGCGCATCTGGACGACTCATGATCAAGCATGCAGATCTACGATCAGTATTGAATTCTGGACCCCCCCATCCGTTCTTCCTTTAATGGAGGGGGGGGGTCCGGAATGGGTGATAAATGACGCGCATAGATCTGCGGACAAGAAGCAAGCGCACAGATCAACGACTACAAGTGTTTTTGGGACCCCCCTAATTGATCTGTTTTTAACCTGGGGGGGGGGGTTTGGAATGGGATCTTTTCTCTGGCGGGCCCCTATCCATACGTGGCATCAATCTATTNAACCTGGGGGGGGGGTTTGGAATGGGATCTTTTCTCTGGCGGGCCCCTATCCATACGTGGCATCAATCTATTGGTCCTGAGTCCCATCGCCTCCTACAGACTGACACACCTTCGTCACCCCCTGATGTCATCATCCTCTTTTCTCGAAATAGTCATGTCCCATAATTGTTGTCAGTCCTTCCCCCCAATTCGCTCGTGGAAAGCCCCCTCACTATGACCTTTACCTCAATCGGTAGCCGCCACGTCACTCATCTGTATCCCTTAGTCACCGTCACCTGCAATCTCACACTCTAAGTGATCCGTTGGCCATTTATTACTGGATGACCTATCCGTTAACCATTTGACCTGTCTCATGTGCCCAACAGACACCCATTTACTCAAAACTACACTTTTTTCTTCCTATTTTCACCATATACCCACTCATCGCACCAGAGAGATTTACACTGTTTTCTCCTTCGTTATAGTCATTTTCCCCCACCAACAGCCACCCCACTAACGTTGTTTTTCTTGCAGGTACTGTTGCAGTAATGTCGCCAAAGTCCAAACAAGCAGAAGGAGAGGAGAATCTGTTTCTCTCGCCTCCTGTCGACCTTGACAGGATCCCACTGGTCGACAAAGACCGCTTAATCAAAGATACAAAGTGTGATTTTGATTTCGCAGACCTTCAGTTGTGGCTCAAGGAAGTCTTCCTGGACCAGAGTGATGAAATCGGACTCTGGGAGTCCAACTTACCCCTTTACCTCTTCCCTCAGATTCACCCTTTTCCAGAGTTCGCCCTCAAGTTCCAAGCCCACTACATTCCAGAGCAAAGAGTCGTCATCTCCTCGTCCAGAGAGATTATTTTCCTCATCATGCCCGAATCCATCGAAAAAATGATGCAAATCCCTCGAGCTGACTTTGCATCACCCTTCAACCTGGAAATTCTTACGAAATTATACAAGAAAATGACCTTCCCCCAAAGAGCTCAAATATTCGAGCTTTTCCTCCCCCCATCCGCTCAATTTCCCTCCACAAATCCTCCTTATCCTTCTTCCATGTTCTCGACTAAAGGAAACCAGATCATCTCATCCCTTTGTGCCTTTTTAGGATACTATTCAGATCAGTGGGTAGATGAAACCATTCTGGGATTTTTATCCATCTTCTTTACTGATGAGAAGCCCACCACCCAGTTCGACTTCAGCACGTTCCTGGCGAACAATATTCATGAACAGTTCGTGAATTTTTCCATAGAAGGCATGTTCTGATACTCGTCCATACTGGCATACTTGTTCGTCTTCTTCCAAGCGGACAAATTCATTTTTTCCATGCAAAAGATGGATGGAGATGGTAGACCCTAGGCAATGACATCATGGACCTCCTTGCTCAAGCACAACTCCACAGAGTTAAGTTTCAAGGAGTTCATTGATCAATTCTACCACCCAGTGGTAAGTATGCTTAGCGGCAGGCCCGAGCCTTGGATAAATGATGAAGTTCAGAGGATCCTACATCTCTCGGATAACACAAAGACATGGGATTGGTATTTTTACCAAGACTACATCGAGATCAGAGTATATGGGTGCAATTTAGAACTATATAAGCTGCCCAAGTGCCTGCCTATCATAATTTTTTCTTTGGAATATATAAAGTAGATAATAAATGCTGATGATATCCATTTTGTGTCACTGAAGAAAAAGCAACAGCTCAAAATCAAAGGGTAGATTGGCTCCTTCATCTGCAACAATCGTGGCACTGGGGAAGAAGCAGACAGGCTGCTGAGGGAAATGAGGTTCTTCATGAGTTTCCCATGGCATTAGGATCCATGTGGGATCATCTCCGAGATGAGGGTGAAAAACAAGAACATCCCATATGTCCATGAATCTAGGTCTGAAGTTGAAAAATTTGCAAACCAGATAGTATGGGAGCCTAACACATTGATCGAAGTAGAACAACAAGATCCCCCGACCACTGTATCACAAACAACCACATCACAGGTCCCGAAAGAAAAAAGGCCTAGGCAAGATTTATCTCCGCCTGTCAGTGAGGTATTGTCAGAAGAATTCCAACTGCATACCAAGAGGCCTAAGACTATTTCAGTTCTTGGCCTGACCGGAGAAAAAGAAGCTCCGTCTACTACAGTGACCAAGGTTGATAGGCCACCCCTCGGTGCAAGCCTCCAGAAGGTCATAACCTCAGTATTGCTAAAGAAATCCACAGATTCTCCATTGACCACACAACCAGGCAAGGTAGGACCGAAGTTGAGTATCTTTGAAAAATATGAGCTGATCAAGAAAAGGAACCAGACCCCGACCAGCAGCACTTGCACCCAGTTCTGGAAGCAGATGTCGACTTCATAACATAGGCTGCTATCAACATTCGACACTGAGAAGGGCATAATGCATATGGCATTCCTCCAGGCACAGGTACCATATCCAAAGGTGATCACTGACTACAAAAGGGCCACCTTCGAATTCCAGATGAAGGATGTGCATATGGATGATCAGATGGATCTGCACAAGCAGACAAGGGAGATGGTTTTCTATACGCTGGCACATGCTTCCACTACTGCGTCCAAATTGAAGGTGTCCCTAAACGACGTTCAAACACAACTGAAGTTAGAGAAGATATCGCCTTTGCCAAGGATAATAGGATCAAGACTTTGGAGGAACTGGTCCTCAAGATCAGTTACAATCCTTCGAATGTGAAAGCAGCTAAGGAGATGATTAAGAAGAAGAATGCTGACATAGCCTCCTTAAGGAAACAATTGAATCTTCCACCCATAGAGGATTCACAGGCGAAGGAAATAGTAGAAAAAGAAGGAGAGAAAGATGAAATGCTCAAGCTACTCATGGAGCAGAATGCACAGCTAAAGGAAATGGAAGCTGAGATGGAGAATCTATTAAAAGAGAAAGAGCAACTGAAGCCAACGGAGTTCATTCCATTGAGTGCTATTCCAATTTCAGGAGTGAACACAACATCAGTGATGGAAGTCCCATCCGCGACTCCATTGACATCCCTGGAGAAGACAACCGACCTGGCTAAGTCTATGGAAAAGATGAACCTGTAGGAAACAAAGATCACCAGGCTCAAAAAGGAGATTGAGAACCTTCAGAAACTCAAATCTTCCTTTCAGACTAGCCTCTCCAAGGAAAAGCAGGTGACAGATCAGCTCAAACAAGAGTTACAACAGCTCCGGAAGCAAACAATGGCAGGAAAAAATTTGGCCAAGGTTAAATAAAGTGTATGGACAGACATCACCAAGTCCATGAATGAGATATGGCCCATGATACAGATCATGTTTGAGCAGAATGAATTGGTGCAGAGAAGCAAACATGCCATCGAGAAGATCAAATCAGAATTGGGAGAGATTCCAACACAGGCGAACGAGATCATCAAGTTCCTAAATTCTAAGACCAGGGAAGAGCTGGAAGAGATGAAAATTGAAGACAAAACAGAGACCATCCTTGAGGTCAAAAGAGTTTTGACCAAGAGAGGATTAATGCTTCAGCTGGAAGAAAAGGTTCAGGCCATGGACCTAGGGGTACAAAGATTCTTTAGTAAGATTGAGGCTCTACAGAAGAAAGGTCTTCCTGGTCTGAAGGGAATCAATGATAAATTGATGACACTCCCAGACTACAAGAAGAGATTGGCTGATGTGGCTAAGTACAGTTCAAAGTTTGCAGGAATTCAAGGCAACATCACTAGCCTGGCATTTCTAGATGCACTTCAGTGGGACATCAGTATTCAACATGAAATTCGATACATCTTCCTCACCAAGCCTACCTTCGCCAAGTACACAGAAATGGATGAAGTGTATCGAAGGCTACTCAAACTTAACGTGCCCAGTCATCTTCGATGGGAGGAACTCTATGATCTGATCGAGTAGCAGATGAGATGTCCCAGTCCAGTCATTTGTCCAGTCAGATGAGGTCATGCAGAGGCTTCATCAACGGCCCACCCAGAAATCAACATGCAGTTACACCACATCATCAAGCAATTCCTAGATTTATGCAATTTGTTAAGTTAGTTAGGCTAAAAATAGATTTAGCACGTCTTGGTCATTAATGACACGATCGTTTGTAATTTGAGTTATAAATACTTCATCTTTCGAAGTATTGAGGGTTGTTGATCTTCACACCCTGAGGCTATCAGACTGTAATATTCTTGAAGAGATCTTCCATTAATACAAGGAGGCACTTTTACAGGATTCTTGCATGTATTCACTGGTGATGTTTTTCTCTCTAAGTTGAATGTGACTCTCGCTTTGTTATCATACCATTTTCTAATTCTAATCTTTATAAGTAAGGAATGTTGTAGGATTTATCTCGTATACCCTGTTTCTGACTCAAAAGATCTTAGTTTTTTATCTTCTGGTTTTTTCAATAAAGAAATTCTTAACTGCTTCTTTGTTGAAATTATCTTTCTCGTCTTTTCTTCTATTCATCATTTATGCTACTAAAGAATCCAGTGATTATATTATCTCGCCCTGTGAAAGTTTTCCTTTGCGTTTCTGGTTTGGATTTCATATTTTATTTAAAACACAGACCCCATATCCCAATGGATGTGTAGACTGTCTCAACCAACTTGACAAACACTACGATGATGAAAACTGACCTATTTATTTACCTAGCCTAATATTTAAAATTTGAAACATAGCTAAATCATATAGAGAGATCCCTCTCTGAAGTTGGAAGGGCTAGATCCCAACTTCAAAAGCGGTTGGATAAAGTTACCTTAGTAGATTTCTTCTGCTGTCAACCTCTAGGAAATTTACCAAGTGCTAACACCTCTGACTTAGAATATATAAGAATGTCATCCAAAAAGGCAATGAAAAACTTGTCCATATATTCTCGGAAAACACCATTCATTAAGCACATGAAAATAGCTAGTGCATTTGACAACCCAAATGGCACCACTGTGAACTCATAATGACCATACCTTTCCCTGAAGGTGGTCTTGCTAATATCTTCTTCTTTAATTCTTACTTGATGGTATCCTAATATGAGATCTATCTTTGAAAATATCCTTGCATCCTTCAATTGATCAAAGAGATCATCAATCCTTGGCAGGGGATAGTTGTTCTTAACAATCACTTTATTCAACTGTCTGAAGTCAATGCACAATCTTAGTGTTCCATCTTTCTTTTTCACAAACAAGATTGGGGCACCCCAAGGTGACACACTTGGGCGTATATAGCCCTTCTTCAGGAGTTATTCACGCCGCATTTTCAACTCCTTCAATTCTGGTGTACTCATTATGTAAGGAGTCTTTGACACTGGCATTGCTCCAATAATTAGATTTATAGAGAAATCAATGTATCTTTTTGGGGGTAGTCCTGGTACTTCCTTGAACACAACTTCAAATTATTCCAAGACTGCATAATATTCCAAATTTAGCACCTTATCTTTAGGTGTCTCTTCTATATGAGATGCAAATATTTGACATCCTTTTCTGTAACATTTCTTCAGTTGCAATGCTGAAATTTCTCTAATGGTTACTGTTTTGGGAATTCCCTGCACTTTCCTTAGTTTCCCTTCCTCATCCAATCAAGTAAATGCTTTGTTGTGACAGTCCATGAGAGCATGATGTTGGTCCAACCAATCCATCCCAACTAGACAGTCATAGGAACCTAAAGGCAAGATGTTCAAATCTGCCTTGGTGTTCAGTCCATTCATGTCCATGAGGCATGACTTAACCATCTCATTAAATTTTCTTCTGGATCCTATAGCCAGCTGCACCAACCAGGATTTCCCATGCTTTCTTCTTGGCAATTGCAAAATTTCCACCATCTTAGGGTCTATATAGCTATGACTAGCTCCTGAATCAATTAAAATAGCAATGGTTTGGTTGTTGATCATACCTTCCACTTCAATCATGTAGGACTGATACTCTGCTTGTTTGTTTTCTAGGGCTGCATAGATCCTTGGCACATATCTGCTCATGTCCTCCACTGTTTCAGCTTGTTTTACATTGTGAACAACCCTACCTTTTTCACCTCTGTGAGGACAATATTTGAACCTATGATCTCCTTTACAACCCCAACATTGAATAGGTGGTTTCCATGGCCTTTGAATCCCTATGTCGATCGTTCTGGGTTCTTTAGGCATTTGCTGTCCCTGTGGATTATTTCTGAAGAATGGTGGTTTAGCTCCCTTCTTCCTCTGATCCATATTGAATTTCTTTTTGTCTTCCCAAGCCTTTTTTTAATATGGCCTTTCTTTCTACTGATCATATAGGAATTTATCTCACCTTATGGTCTCTTCCAATGTCTTGGGATCATCATACTGTATTTTTTCACTGATGAATGATGGAAATCCACTCAACTACCTTTGAATTTTGTCTGTCTTGTCCTTGATGAAAGAGACATACTTCAAAAGTTCTAGAAACCTTCTCTCATATTCATCTATGGTCATACTTCCAAGCTTGAGTTCAAAGAACTCTTTCATTTTCTTGTCATAGTATCTCTTAGTTAAGTATTTCTTCTCAAAATACTTCTTGAATTCCCTCCAAGTAACACTTTTCTCTTTAATGTGATGCACTTGCACAAGTTGATCCCACCACATGGAGGCATTTACCTTGAGTTGATAGATAGAAATTCTACCTTCTGCATGAGAAGAATAATTATGCAATTGAAAATACTTTCTCATGCCCAACAACCATGTTTTTGCATCTTCATCCTTCTTGTGATCACCATCAAATGTAGGTGGTTTGATTTTGTTCATTTCTCCTCATAGCTCATCCACCCCAGACCTCTTATGCCTTCTGATAGGGGATGGAATTGAGTTGCTGACTTCTCTCTTATTAGAATTCCTTGGGGAGTGATGGTGGTGTCTGCTAACACTTCTTGCTTTTCTTTTCTCATTCGAAGGCTTGTGACTTCCAAATTTTCTTAAGCCACTTTCCTTAAACAATTTCTTTTCTATTCTGTTCAAGACATCCAATAACTTCATGTTGAATTCATCCTGCTACTCCTTGGCTCTCATAAGCCTTTCATTATAAGCTTTATGGCTTTGGGCATCCTTCTACAAACTTTTAATGGTTTGTCCATTGGAGTTTGTTCCTTCAATGCCCAAATGGACATCCGTCCCTTTGCTCTCATCTTGCAAACTGCAATTCCCTTGTGCCTCTTCCATTCCTATGGACTTTGCACTGCACTGATTTGATCTAGTTGTTGTTAATTCTGCAAAATGTGCAGCCATCAAAACTTCTCAGGCTAACAATTCAACAATTCATGAAAAATATGAACCATTTTGGTTCAATATATACATCAGAATTGTCTCTTCTGATTTCCTAGTGTTATCACCATGATAATTATAGATAATACCCAAGTCTTGAGAACATAGTCGCGTGTCGCCTTAAGAGGTACATTTGGGCAAAATGCGGTTTGCCGAAACCACTTTCGCTAAGACGCGGTATCACATGTTTCAATATGTCAAAACCCCCACTCGTGGAATGGGCGACGGCTAGTGAGATCACCCTGTTTCACTCGTTCGGTACTTCACAGTTGTATGACATCAGTTGAACGTCGCCATATAACAAACTCAAAAGCTAATCATTTGAAATGGATTAGATAAGCATGGAAACCCAACACACTTGTACGTAGTCTGTTTATGCTTCATAATTGGGATTCTATAACTACCAATCCTCAAGTATGGAGGCATCAACTTATCCATAAATAGAGTAATCTCCAAATTGCTCGAATTTCTGCTCTCTGTAAAAGCATTTCGGTATCCAAAAAATGAGGTATATGGACAAGGCTAAATCCAGTGAGACTGGTTATTCGGGAAACATGCTAGACTTTCCTACGAATAAGGAGGAAAGGGTACTTGCTGACATTCTAGCGACTAAATTCCACACAGAGATGGCTATAGACTTGCAGTTAGAAGTCAGGTTGAATCCCAATATGAAGGATTTATTCAGCAACATGCCAGCTGCTAAGAAGAAAAGGAGCAAGCGGTAGAAGAAGGAAACCACAGTTGAAATGGTCGAAAGTGTTGGAGAGAATCAACTAGTCTGGTTAGATTCTTTAAAGGAGGAGATCGCTAAGATGAAATGAGTCCTTGAATAAAAGTACCTTTCAACAATTCTTGGTCAGATGGTAGCAGAGGTAAAGGGGCACCAGAGATGATAGTCTTGTTCTTAAACGGGCCCTTTACAATATGATAAATGATATCATTCCCTTTTTGTAATTTTGGGATTAATACGATTATATAAATGCAGAAGCAGACCTTGGACAATTTATTACAAGATTATAACTAGTGGTGTTATGAGTCTTGTTTTATTTCATAGTATGCTTTTATTATAAGCTTATATTTCACTTCCATCTTTCTGAATTGGAGGAATGTAAAACTCGGAATTCATTTTTGAGATGCTCTCGGCTTAGCAATTTAGACTATATTTATTTCTTCTTAAACCAACTCTGAATTCATTTTAAATAATGCTTCGATGCGGTGTTACCCATGATTTTGGTCGTCATGATGATGTATTGATGATGGTGTACTCAGGCTCTTCATAAGAACTTTTACATGAGAAAAGTTACTTTCATCTCTTCCAAGAAAACTCATTTTTGAAGCAAGTTCGTAGGCTGCTAGTACATTTGGCTACGAGAATGACCCATTATCGCAGGATGCGTTAAGCCAGGGTGCGAACTTCTCGCACTGTGTTGAACTGCTAGGGTGCGAACTCTTCCTAAAGCAAGGAAAAAGATGAATTCTCGAAGCTTCTAGAAGGGAATCTTCTAGAAGGATGGGTTGGCATTCGAATGGTTATCCTAGTACTGGATTCCATGATATTTTGGGATCATTCTTATCCAAGTAACTAATTCATTCTCTCCTATATATTGAGTGAATTCTCATTGAAAAGGTTAAGCAAGATTCATTTTAGAATTGGTGAAAGAATTGTGTGAAGGACTGAAGCTACAACGGCTTGGAGACTCCAACAAGTTTATCCAAAGGAGTTGATCTTCTTCATGCAAGTGAGCAAGTGTGTGTGTCGGAGACAAGGGCCATCGAAAGGAAGTTTGCGACATCAAGGCTCAGGTTGTAATCTTTACTTTCCATTAATATGATATAGTAGCATATCCCTTTCCCATAAAGCTATTTCCACTTTATTGTATAATTCCTTGATCTTATACATAGATTGATTGTTGAATAGATTGTGCTTTCTTCACTTTGGTTGGTTTGTGTTGTCTTGGTCTTCGTTGCACAAGAGCACTGGAGCGAAGCGGGAGAAACAAAGACCATAAGAAGCGATAATAAGGTATGTTATTTGTTCTTGCCTCCTATTTAATTCAATGGTTAGAATCTAGGAAAGAGTCATGTTCTGTCTTGCTTTGTTCTAGATCCAGGTGGATCTAGGGAGATCGGTTAGTGTCCGCACCTATGGATTTATCCAATAAAAAAATTGGCGACTCAACTGGATACACAGTGTATGATTGGTGGCCATGACCCAGGACTACAATTGTCATCAATCTATGATTTGAGTATGGGAATGCCTACCTCAGAATTGGTATATATGATATTCTGTAGATGCTTGGTTGTTCGCACGTTTCCGATTAGGTGTGCTCCTGGTTCCCGACACACACATGCATCTTACAAAGTCTTTCGGCTATCACTGATTCCAACCTCATACTTTGGGGGGCATTCTGTTACCCATGATTTTGGTCGTCATGATGATGTATTGATGATGGTGTGCTCAGGCTCTTCATAAGAACTTTTACATGAGAAAAGTTACTTTCATCTCTTCCAAGAAAACTCATCTTTGAAGCAAGTTCGCAGGCTACTAGTATATTTGGCTGCGAGAATGACACATTCTTGCAGGTTGCCTTAATCCAGGGTGCAAACTTCTCACACTGTGTTGAACTGCTAGGGTATGAACTCTTCCTAAAGCAAGGAAAAAGATGAATTCTCGAAGCTTCTAGAAGGGAATCTTCTAGAAGGATGGGTTGGCATTCGAATGGTTATCCTAGTACTCGATTCCTTGATATTTTGGGATCATTCTTATCCAAGTAACTAATTCATTCTCTCCTATATATTGAGTGAATTCTCATGGAAAAGGTTAAGAAAGATTCATTGGAGAATTGGTGAAAGAATTGT
>JZKD02S0633092.1:498666-514460 GCA_000966675.3 Picea glauca | reverse complement strand
TCTTCATGCAAGTGAGAAAGTGTGTGTGTCGGAGCCAAGGGCCATCGAAAGGAAGTTTGCGACATCAAGGCTCAGGTTGTAATCTTTACTTTCCATTAATATGATACAGTAGCATATCCCTTTCCCATAAAGCTATTTCCACTTTATTGTATAATTCCTTGATCATATACATAGATTCTCTGTTGAATATATTGTGCTTTATTCACTTTGGTTGGTTTGTGTTGTCTTGGTATTGGCTGCACAAGAGCACTGGAGCGAAGCGGGAAAAACAAAGACCATATGAAGTGATAATAAGGTATGTTATTTGTTCTTGCCTCCTATTTAATTCAATGGTTAGAATCTAGGGAAAGAGTCATGTTCTGTCTTGCTTTGTTCTAGATCTAGGTGGATCTAGGGAGATCGGTTAGTGTCCGCACCTACGGATTTATCCAATAACATGCGGTTGTGTGTTTCTTTTTCCTCTAATATCATGCTTTTTTTTTTCATTAAACTTAGACTCATCGCCTTCCGAACGAATTCTCGCGAACTAAAATTCAACCTGTACACCCATATTTATCGTGCACAACAACATCACAAGGTAAATCGTGCTTCCACGCACCTATATCAACTATGCATTTCTTCTCCGCCGTACCAATAACTTGCGCACACTACTTTTGCGTTGTGAGCCAATATCCATTGTGCACAGTTTTGGTATCACGCACTGATATTCCACATGCATTTCTACCTATGCATTACACCATGCCAAAGTTCAATATGCCACATCGCGCACAATAATCTGCGCGCACCATTGAATACACTATCGCGAGACAACTTATACTCATACTATGCGTGCACCAACCAAACTCCTCTCTGTTTTGCAATACTTGCACACCCCACGTGCACATTACTATGTGTTTTCTCATTGCTCAATGCTAAATTCAGTGCATGCATCTGCACACAATATTCTTTCGCGTGGCGCCACAATTTACTGTGCACACCTGCACGCCAACATTTTCCACGCGATGCCGAAATTTTCCATGGATGCTCTGTGACTTAAAATTTGGTCACTTTGAAATTAATCTTCTGTGAATATTCTCTTCAACTAAACCTTTCCGGCCCATCCAAGCTTAGTGTTGGAATTGAAGCTTTGATACCATACTGTAACATCCCCATCCTCACACTGGCCGGGCATGCCACTCCTCAGATGCTTTACTTATATCTGAAACCATCTTTGTAACATTCCCAGCCTTCAAAGGGCCATGCTATATGAGAGAACACTTTCGTTCTCTCACTGTGGAACATACTGTAACATACCTAGTATTCAATTGAGCTATACTACATAAATTTTCTCTTCAAACTGCATGCAATTATAACATATACATACAACACTCTTGCAGAAACTTTACATATAACGTAAATAAACAATTACTTTACGTAAATATATGATTTCATACTGAAATAACAATAAACACAGATATGCAACATATATAGGGAAATACCCATAAACATACAAACAATTATATTCACACATATGATAAACTGTAGAATAAGCATGTAATTAACAATGCATCATATAAATTTATCACACGATTGGTACTTATCTTGGAAATATTGTCACCAACTGCGTACAGACTGTCCACAAACCTCCCAGCCTTAGACTACACTGTTCATCACTCTCAATAGTGAATCACCCCTAAGCTGGGACTAAACTCCATCTAGGTAAAGGGATTCCTAACCAAGCTAAAGGCTCATAGAAAATAGAAAATACTCCATCTCAGGTGCTCACTCAACTAACATCCTACAGCCTCTCATTCCCCACATGCCTGTCCCACCCAAGGAAGTGTGCCCCTTCTCTGCTCAACAGTCCTTTGGCTACCCCACTTCCCTTCCAGGGCTTTAGCAACAGGCCGTACAAGAAGTCTCAGAGCACTGTAGTTGCAGTTTAGCACCTTCAGGAAATCAATTCCCAACAATTCTCTCGCTTAGAGAATTGCTCACGGGCCTGAAAAACCACCTCTTCAATTTCCCATGGGCCTGACAACCTGCTTCTTCAATCCAGCTCCTAACCTAACTAGGTACACCAACCGGAAATGGTTAGGGAAACAGGCTTAGATACAGTGAAATGAATGTCTGAAGGATAACTGACTGCATGAGTGAAATGGTCATGGAATCATTGACTGGATGACTAAATGATGGAAGGAACCATGTGAGAGATGATCATCTGAATCCTTGTGAGGGTGATCGTAAGGATCATCGTAAGAATCATGGTCCATCCCTCCTAATGAGATAAGTCCCCATGATATGTATGCATGTTCCCAACTTGACACTTGTCATGTTGGAATCTACTTTGGTCCACTTGTCCCCAACTTTAGAACCTAGGATAGAATAATTATCCATACTTTGTGTTTTAAGAAATATTAATATAATATTCATTTTTGGCTTAAGCTCTCTAGCTTAGCCCTTTCCCTTAACTTTTGGCCCTCCCTTTCCCTAACTGGTGGAGTTCAGTCCCCCATCTCTTTTCTCATGGTCAGTCTGCGCACAACGATGTATTTTATATTAATCATGAGACATATACAAAATAGGCGCACTGGCCTTTAACATCTAGGCGCTCTGGTCTAATTCCAAAACATAAGCATCCCAACTTATAATAATTGGCTCACCAGCCTATAAAAAATATCATATACACAAGGCTCATTGTCCTCCATACTGCACACACTTTAGTTACTGCGCGTGGTATCCAGGAATGTGCACACTACATCATTTCACTGGGCAATGCATGCATGCACTATGCTATGAAAGGTGAATTACAAAATGATGTCAAAACAACTCACTAGCTTAAGTATACTTACATTACATTTACAATTGGGTTCGGCTGAGGGATATTACACAAGCAGTGGCCATGACAGTTTTCTAGGTCTTGTTGTTTCCACATGAGGGTCAGATCATGTCCACTGATCAATTATCCTTATCCAATCCTGACCCTTCATCAGGGGCATCCACAGTCCTGATGATTGATAACCCTTAGCCTGGCATCATCAACGTAGGGGTTGGTTTTTGCCCACCTTTGATGGTTACTTTCGATTACCCGGCTCCGACCGACAATGTCCAGTACATATCGATTGTCCCCGAGCAACCTAGGGCTGAAATATTTCAAATCTCGTTGTTTCACATGAATTAATTTAATGATCCATGGAATCTTCCTTCCCCATCACCCATGGTGGAAGGGACATGGAACCATGGCATGGCCATGCCTTTTTTCGCGACAGAATTTGCATACTCTATAGTATAACAAGCTTCCGCCGACCCTGATTCGACTCCTACACAAGAGTTAGATCCGGTTCTAGATCCTATTTGGGCTCAAGATTCCCTCACTGATATTGATTCTTTAGACTTATTCTTGCCCTCAAACGAGGCGATTATTGAGGCAATGACTAGTCCGGACAGACATTGGGATGATCTCCATCACAGATCTTATTTTCTCTCAGAGTTAAGAAGAATTGAAGCAGGTCCAATCACTCTGAATATGACTGGAGATAGGGCTTTTCCTATCAATCCTTTTTCTACGCACGTTGTTTACATTGAAGGAAATATGGCAACCATCACTAAAAAAATACCTATTGATATCTCTAGAACCCCTGGCATCATGGAGAATATCTTCGTCGGAGAAAACTGCTCCCCCGAGGAGATTCGAATCTCACGGATTTATTTAAAGAATTCTGCGACATGTTTTCTTGGTCTTATGAGGAAATTCTAGGCATAGATCCAAGAATCGTCGAAATTGAAATCACGACATATCCTAATGCCAAGTCGGTCCGGCAGAACCTTCATCCAGTTAATTCTGGGAAAGAAACAACTATTAAGGCTGAAGTAGATAAACTACTCAAAGATGGTTTCATCTACCCCGTTCAATTGACTCAATGGGTGTCAAATCCTATGCCAATCAACAAAAATTAGGGTATGATTCATGTATGTACGGACTTCCATGATTTGAACAAGGCCTTTCCAAAGGATAATTTACTCACACCATTTATTGACCAGATAGTCGATGAATGTGCAGGTTACGAGGCTTTTTCTTTCATGGATGGTTTTTCAGGATACAATTAGATACAGATCAAGCCCAAAGACCAACAAAAAACCACTTTCATTTATCCATGGGGTACATTCGCTTATCAGAAGATGCCTTTTGGTCTGAAAAATGTTGGAGCTACTTTTTAGTAGGCCATGTCTTTTGATTTCAATGACCTCAAACACATAGTCGAGGCTTATCTTGATGATTTAGTGTCATGATCTCATAAGAGAGTTGATCATCCTGCACACCTCCGACTTATCTTTGAGCGATGTTGCTACTACTGGATTCGCTTGAATCCAAACAAATGTAGTTTTTGTGTAACATCAATTCGTCTGCTAGGTTTCATAGTTTCGACAACATGGATCATGGTCGATACTCTAAAGGTTGAGGCAATAGTTTAGTTGTCTCCTCTGTGCACAATCCCTCAAATTCAGAGTTTACAAGGAAAAGAAAACTATTTACAACATTTCATCACAAACTATGCCGAGATCACAAAGGGTTTCATGCGTATACTGAATAAGGACGTTCCTTTTCATTGGGACGAAGCTGCTTAGGGCTCTTTTGAAGCATTTAAACATGCCTTCATGTCTGCCCCTTTGCTTCAACCACCCAATTATAATAAAGATTTCTTATTTTACTTGGCCACTGTAGAGTCAACCATCGATATGGTCTTGGTTCACGAGGATGATTTTCTCTCAGAATACGTGATTTATTACTTGAGCCGAGGCCTGGTTGGACCAGAACTCAATTATTCCCACGTTGAAAAACTGGCGTTGGCAGCAGTTCATGCTGTCCAACGGTTACGTCATTACATCTTGTTTTGCAAGACCACCGTCATTACTGTTGTGAATCTGTTTCAATATGTGTTGAAATGATGTGTAATCGGTGGAAAGATCAGTAGATGGATAGTTATCCTCTAGGAATTTGACTTGGATTTTGTTTCGGAAAAATAAAAAAAGTCGTTGGTCTTTGTGGAACTCATCTCGGAACTTTCGGTCGAATTAGGTGATGTTACACCTGAGGAGTCGCCTATCAAAGGAGACATATTTTTGATCGCGTCTTCAAACCCCTGGTACAAAGATATACTAGTCTATCTTTAGACTTTGAAGTGCGCTTCGCGTGATGAGCATCGTCATATATGCCATCAGGCCAAGAAATATCTCATACTTGAGGACACTTTGCATCATCGAGGTGTAGATTGCATCCTTCGTCGACGTCTCACTCATGAGGAAGCAAAAATCATGCTTAACGATTGCCACACTGGAGCATGTGGCGTTCATTTGTCTGGGTTGGAAACATCCCAAAAGATTCTATGATCCAATTACTTTTGGTCGAAATTAATCAAAGATTGTGTTGAATCGGTCAAGAAGTGCCACCCATGTCAGATCTTCTCTCAGAAGATGAGGGCACACCCCGCTCCCATGTTTCCCGTCATCACAGTTCGTCCCTTCACTAAGTTGAGGATTGATTACACTACATGCACCCCCCCTTCAGCAAGGGGGCACCTTTATATCATCGTAGCAGTAGACTACTTCACGAAGTGGGTCGAGGCTATGCCAACGTTTAAAGATGATGGTGAGACAACATCTCTCTTTTTGTTTAACCAGATAATAACAAGGTTCGACGTCCCAAGAGAGATTGTCACTGACCATGGTAGTCAATTTTAGAATAAAATGATGTTCGAGTTAACGTCAAATTTTGGGTTGAGGCAAGAACATTCTTCACCCTACTACCCACAAGAAAATGGTCAGGTGGAAGCTATGAATAAGTCACTTAAAAATATTTTATAGCGAACGATCAGTTCGGCCAAATCAAATTGGCATTTGATGTTGTACTCTGTGTTATGGGACTACCAAACGTCTATTAAGAGTGCAATCGGTTTCTCACCTTTTCAACTCGTTTACGGGCTGGAAGCAGTCTTGCCTACAGAGTGCCAGATCCCGTCTCTAAAGTTGGAAGTACAGTTATTGCCAGACACTTCACTGCTTGAAGATCGTTTATTATATCTCGAGCAGCTCGATGAGAAATGTCGTGATGCATCCTTGGATAACGAGGCTCACAAAAAAAAATTCAAGTGTCAATATGATCGGTCTATTCGTCCTCAAATTTTCTTTGAAGGTGACCTTGTCCTAGTCTATGAACAAGATAAGGATCCCCTGGGGGCAGACAAGTTCAAACCCATGTGGTTCAGACCTTTCATCGTGAAGGAGGTTCAAAATAAGGGCGCTTATCGTGTAGTGGAATTTGAGGGAAATGCTTTGGCGGAGCTTAGAAATGGGCTCTACCTCAAGAAGTATTATGCGTAGGTGGGTTGCCTTGGGCGACTTCTTGTACATATGTATAGTTCTTATACATTTTCTTCTTAGTTTTTGTCTTTTTGGTTTTATGGACATGCCATTTCTGATGTCATTTTTCACCGTGACAGATGTCAAGTCAATCAGAGGTGTTCATTGGGTTCGTGGACGATGCTAGCCAGCACACTCGGAGGCTTGCTTCCACAACTTGGGTGATTTTCACACCTCAGGGCCAGTTGCCATCTTCAGGAGGTATCTTTTTAGGTGACGCCACAAACAATGTCGCCAAATACAATGCAGTCTTAGAGTTTCTTCGGGACGCTTTGTCGCATGGTATCTCTCACCTCTGGGTCTACTTAGACACTCAACTGGTTGTGTCCCAATTAAATGGGGTTTACCGCGTTTACAATCCTACTCTACATCGAGGGTTCCTTAGGGTACGTCTCTTATAACGAATATTTGATTACATTATGTATATCCATGTTCCTAGGAGATTGAATCAAATCACAAATACTCTAGCTAATCATGTATTAGATTGGCACATTGCACACATGTAAGAAAAATCACACACACGCACATGTAAATACATTTGTAAAATAGTTGTAATCCATAAGACGTAAAAATATGTAAATATGCATGTATATATCGAAAATATCAGAGTACATGGGTGGGCACAAGCACCTCAAAAATATGTCTAGTAAGAGTCACAGGGATTATGCCTTGAAAAATATACAAAAAGTGCCTCGGCATGTAAGTAGTCCAGCCTAGCTAAGGGCGGGGCATGTTGGCCCTGACGTAGTGAACAACGATGTTTTCCAAACGTTGGAAAAGTTGGAATTAGGTCCATGGAACCCCAACTACGAGAGGTTGCATCGATGGTGGGAGATCCTCGATCTCCGCCATAGGGGCTGTACGAGTGAGAGCGGTGAGGTTTCGCTCCACCCATCTCAATACTCTCTTAGCCTCTCGGGCTGGAGGCCCCCCTGCTGCTGTTGCTGGTCCGACGACTGTGGATAGTCCTGCCTATGCTCGAGGATTCTGCCTAGTCCTCAAGAATTCTGTTGGACGTACTGGTCCCACATCTGTACATAACAAAAACATAAGTGTCAGATACTTTGTATACAAAAAAACGATATATATAACAAGAAATAAAAATTAAATAACTTTGAGAAAAAAACATACCTAGCTCTCCTCATTCTACTCTGGGAGGTATGGTCATATCAAGATCCGTGGAGAAGTTGATCCCAACATAGGGGTAATCCTCCATAGCTAGAATCTGCCGAGACCACCAGTCAAAAATTTTATCATCGAAGGCCTCGATGGTCCTCCCTCCCCCCTATCGCGGAAGCAATGTCGCCCATCTGCATAGCGATGGGAGAGAGGCCATGTGCCCTCATATCATCTCTCGAGGACTGAGACTAGGTACCCTCTAGAAGAAAAAAGAACATAAAATAGTCCCTAACCTGAAGTTTCAATGTTCTCGTATCTGACACTCTGTTAACTATCTCCTCATGCAATCTAGCATGGTTGTACTCCAGTAAAAAAATTGTACATTTAAGCACTGCACTGCACAATGCATGTGGTCTCGGGAGGCCTAATGTAAATCCATGGATCCAGTGATCCACCCAATGAGTAGAACTATCACTTTCAATGATAGGTTGTTGATCTTGTGTATAGGTACCTGAGAACCTACTTTCTCAGTACCAACCTCGCAATGGAGTCCAATCAACTCCTCAATGTTGTGAGGCCCGGGGGGGAAAGTACACAAGTTGATTGGATCAACTCTCCTTGAGAGACCAGTCAGGAAGTATATGTCTTCAGTCATTGAGGTCAACGAATTCCCCTTGAGCATAAATGCCTCAGCGTTGGGATGCCAGTAATCTATCAAAGCATTCAACAACCTGGGTTGTGCCCTCATAAACAGACACTGGAAGAATTTTAGCAACCCACATTCTGATAAAACAATGACAACAACAGGGTATTCTCAGAACAAAAAAACAATGTCCTCATGCTCCCTCTCTCTCTAATGAACATACATCCTGCAAAATGACAAAGTCACGGGGAGTTAACTCTTTATTTATTTATTTATTTTCCACTTATTGGAGGGTGTACGCAGGCTATCTTGGCGACAATCGCGTGTGTATGAGGGAAAATTATCTTTTTCCCGTGTGTACACGTAGGCTGTGCTTGGACAATTCGCATACATTTAGGGCTGACCTCTTTAAAGGTCAACACCCCCCAAAAAAACAAAAACAAATGCAAAAAAAAAGAATGGAAATGCAGGAGGGGCTAGTATGTACTTACTTGGTCCAAGCAGAAGTTCATTTCGTCCACTGAAGCTCCCTGAATCAATTCTTTCGAAAAATGAGTGTTTTTTACTTTTTTGTCAATTCTCAATTTACAATGGTGATAATGAGCTGCCAACTTCTATTTATAGACTTTTTGGCCCCTTTTTGTCATTTTTTGGACCCTTTTGTCATTTTTTTCTAGCTTGAAAATCGTTTAGTATGGTTCTTGAGTTTCTTGGGGGATGTTATGATATGTGTTACTTTGGGTATTGGGAAAATTTTTGAGAGTTGGGTCATTTTTTTTAAAATGTCTTTTTGTAAAAAGTCATTTTTCCAAATTTTTGCATCTAAGTCAGGATTCCACCTCCACTTTCTGCATCTCGTTGTCTTTTTCTCTTTGCCATAGGATCGACCCCACCGCGTTGCGACACAGAACCATCATTGCTACTTTAGAAGTGTTGTAATTTAGTGGTAGAGCCTTCTTTTACATGGATGCCCTAGTTAGAACCTCATTTCTTTTGGTGTCCATGCCGTCGTTGATGACTATAGGCTTGGGAGTCCTTTTTAGTTTTTCCTAATTACGAGTTTGAGCCTCACTTGCATGATTCATTATCACTTTTGACCTCACCCTCGGGACTCCCAAACAAAAACAGGTCTTCTTTTAAGCCCTTTTCAGACCCTCTAAACATGAAAAGATTGTTGAGCGATCTTGTTTCCCTTCACGCTCGCCAAACTAAAATTCGAAGGCACATCTATCCGGTGGTAGTTTGCCCCTTTTTTGGTCTAGATGGTCAAATGTACGAACAAAGGTATACTCTAGGAGCCTCGGTTCTCTAGAATAATATTCTCAGGTATAAATTTAACCCTTTTTCGGGCATGAGGGACCAAATTTACGAAAACAGAACCCCCACGGAGTCCATAGTTAGGCTCTTTTCAGACTCCCTAAAATTGAAAAGATTGTCGAGTGACCTTGGTTCTTCACACTTGTTAAATTGGCCCAGAAGAACATCCCTTACGGAGTCCATAGTTAATCTCTTTTCAGACTCCTTAAATATGAAAATATCACTGAGTGATCTTGTCTTTTTCACACTCGTTAAAATGATTTTGAATAGATGTTTATTCGGTGCTAGTTTACCCCTTTTTTCGAACCGACTGGACTATCTTCGAAAAAGGTACCCTAGTGGAGCCTCCTTTTATGTTTTTTCAAATTCTCTTAAAATGAAAAATCGTCGAGCTTACCTTCTTTAAGCTCGTTAAAATTACGTCAAAGGATGTTATCATTGTGTCTTATTAATCGCATTTGCATTCCCACATCTTTGCCTTAATGCTGGCTCCATGTTTCTCTTAACTGAACCATCTGAAGCATTCCTTATATGCAAGCCTTGTAGCAATTTGCCTCTTCGTCTTGACACCTTGACCCATGGAAGATTTTTCCCAAGTGTCCTTTTCTTGCATATGTCCCCTTGATCTCAGCATCAGTGTGTTCCTTGCGCTTGGATTTAGTATGTCTGTGACACTCGTTCCTCCTTTGTAACATAACATTCTTTTATTCTTTTTCAAGCTTTCCAAAATTATTGAAAAAAGAGAAAAAAATCAAATATACCCCAAAAAGAGGAAGGCGAAATTATTTTCTTTTGTTGACAACACAATGAGTCACCCTTGGACAAAGCACATCCTTCTATTTGTTCATCAAGATCTAGGATTCAATATGACCTTAGGAATTTGTTCTCGCTACATAGAGCTATGTCCTCCTCCGTTTGGTTATCCTTCCAACCATATGGAGAGTTTTGGTTGCCTCCTGCATCATGAACTTATGTCAATGCCATGCTTACTGAGTCTCATCTTTTGTCGTGATTTTGTCCAAGGGAAGTTTTAATAAACTTGAGTTGGCCCTTCTGCAGTTTATCTCTTGTCCTCATGTCCGACCACCCCAAAATTCCAATCAAGTCCTTGCTCAAAATCAATGAAGTTCTATTCCTGATCATCGAGATCCTCTTCTTTGTTCCCGACGAGCCACCGAAGACCTTTGGGTAGCGAAGTCATGCACTGATATTACACTCCTACCCAAGTTTTGAATATTTTGAAGTTGTTTCTCGAGCTCTGAAGACCTCATTTCCAGCTATCAGGTGTCATTGGCTTCTTGAAGATGGATAATATACATGTATATCTTTTTATTTTGAGATGTAGATCCATTGTGTACTTATCGTGGCTACACTTTATATAGTTATATGGCATGGATCTACAGTGTATTTGATTGGAAACCATGATTTTATTTCATCCTGAGCATGGGTATGCCTGCCTCGGTGAGACAAATTGTTATTTTGTAGATGACACCTCCTAAACTCTAGTCCCTGGGCTCACTCGCTTCATACATTGGTGAAGATTTTTAATGTATTTTGGCCATCAGATTCTCTTCTGACCTCACACAATAGGGGGCATATGTTATAACCCTAAATTGCACCAGACATGCATACCTGGCATCAGGCCATCTTACTTGCTATCTTTGCTAAGCCATCACTGAATAACTCTTCTAAAAAACCATTGTTTTGAAGGTGTGCGTTCCCTACACCACTACTGCTCACGTACACACACTTTTTGAACCACTACAACCCACGTACACTCACAAAAAGCGTGAAAAATGAAAATTGCAAAGGAATATGGGTTTTCGAGCTGTTACCTATCCAGTTGACTGCCCATAGCCAATCACCCCAACCGTTACTATCTCTTTTGGCCTATAAAAGAAGGTGTTGGGGTCCCATTCCAAGGAGAAGAACAAGAGCATAGAAGCTCTGCCCATTTCAATATTCCCCTTTTGCCCCAATATTTTGCAACCACATTAAGAGTTTGAGCCAGAATCCCTTCTTCCTCCTTTGCAAAACCTTGCCATCTCTCTAGAGAGAATTGAAGAGGAGGAGAAGATGTGGAAGCAGTTAGTGCATGGTGAAGAGGATCCCGGGAATGAGTTCGAGGAGAAATTGATGGTATCATGTTGTAAACAACTTTTGTGAGATTAATATAAATAAATACTTTTTCTGTCCCGCCAAATGATGTCTTAAATATTTATGATTTGTTTACATTTTTTGTTATGATGTCTAACCCACTAATCCTTATATGGAATTAATGCTTGAAGTTTCTTGTTTGTCTTTTGGTGAATGCAGGTTGGCCTTGGGAGGAGATCTGTAGTCAATAATCAACTAAGCGCAAAGGGATCGACACCTGATGCGGAGTTTAAGGTATGCCTACTGAATCCCTATACTTTGTCTTTTATGTATGATTGTAGGGTAATGACAGGATAGTTGTTAAAAAGTAGGAGACTTTAGACGGTTAGCTCTGCCTACACTTTAGAACCCTGGTGTATTCCATAGAGGGGTTTTCCCCGCTATAGAAAATCCAAGACAAGGACATCCAATAAACTGGGATACCCTCCAGTACCAAATTGATCAGTATTAATCTCCTAGCCCTTGACAACCATTTGAAGCTCCACCTCTTTAGCTTTTTTTCTAACTTTACTATAAGCCACATACAGTCTGTCTTTCGGTAATCATTGGGTTTTAAGTGGAAACTGAGATATTTCAAACCTTCACCCAGCCCCAGAATCCGGTAAGGGAGTTGTGACAAAAAATGTTGTATGACTTCTTCCTCGACAGAACCAAACAGAATATTGGATTTGTGAGAATTAATCATCATACCAGCAGCTTTTTAAAACAAAGTGAGTGCCTCAAATAAAATGTCAGCTTCTCTCTTCGTACCATCACAAAAGATTAGGATATCATCAAAAAATAGTAAATGAGTGATGTACATGACATGGGAGATTTTTATACCTTTGAATCTACCAGAGTTCTTTCCCACAGTCAGAAATCAACTAAGTCCTTCCACCACTAAGAGAAAAAGTAAGGGTGACAAAGGGAAACAATGTTGCAGTCCTCTTTCGGCTTGAAAAAAAGAAGAGGATGAACCATTTATGAGAATAGAGAAAGATACAGAAGATATACACCCCATCACCCAATTGGTAAAATCCAACCCAAAACCAAGATGAATCATAAGCATTCTTAAATACAACCAAATTACCCGATCATAAGCTTTGGATAGATCAATTTTCACAACAAATCTCTTGAGTTTCTTAGTTTTTATGTTGTGTAGTCCTTCTTGGGATACTCCAATAGCCTCATGTATTTGTCTACCTTCTAAAAATCCAAACTATTCACTGGAGATATTTTTGGACAAAATAACTTTTATCCTTCTACTAATAACCTTTGAAATAATATTATAAAGAAAATGGCATAAAGAAATTGGTCGAAAGTCATCAAAGGAAGAGGTATTATCTGAGTTTGGTATGAGTGCAATAAACATAGAGTTCAAAGGGTTATGTACATAACCATTCACCCTTGATTCCTCAACCACCTTCAAAACATCCGGACCAATCAGATAAAAAAAAACCCAAATAAAACTCAATAGGCCAGCCATCAGGACCTAAGATTTTTCGTTTTTGAAAAGAGTGGAGAACTTCCAATAATTCCTTTTCAGAAACTGCTTCCATCAATATCCCATTGTCTTCCTCCTCCATAATTTGAGGGAAGAACCGAGCAACCTATACAATTTCTGCAATGGACAACCCCTCCTGGGCCTTGAATAAGGCACTAATGTGTTTGATACCCAACATGGCCAAGCCTTCGAAAGAAGTAACCACCTTGCCTTCCCTCTTCCTTAGCCCCCAGATAGTATTACCCAATTTCCTACCTTTGGAATATGCTTGAAAAATTTTGGTATTTTCATCACCAGAAGATAGCCAAATCGTATGACTCTTTAGTCTCCACAAAGATTCTTTTTCCTCCAGTAAAATCCTGCTTCTTTTCTCCAAGTGAACTAGATTCTCCTTTTCACCAAAAGATAAGAACCCCTCCCCTTCACCTTCTTGAATCTCCAAGAGAGATAATTCGATGTGTCTCAGTTCATGTTCCTCCTTGATATTTTTCTCCCGAGCCCAATAAATAATAGCTTGTTTTAACCTTTTAAGATTCCCCAAAAAATTTACAGCCACAGGGATCTGATTACCAGTGGATATTGAAGACCACAAGCCCCTGACTAATGCTTGATAAGATGGATCTGAAATCCATCCCTCAAAGAATTTAAAATGGCTCAGCTCTCTTCTACTTCTACCCCTTAATTCCAACATAATCAGATTATGGTTAGATTCCCCCCCACAAGAAACCCACTATCTCACCAATTCTAAAGATTCCAATAAATCCTCCAACAATAAGAACCTATCCAAGCGCTTTGCCACCCTATCCTCACCAACCCTTCTAATACACCAAGTTGGATTCAATTTTAGGGGCTCAACATCAATCAACCCAAGATGGTCCAAAACATTTTGAAAATAGTTGGTTAAAGAATCTGGGACAACGTGCGGTCCCCAAACCTCAACAGCCCCTAAAGAAAAAATCAAATCCCCTCCAAGAACAATCTCCTTTCCCCTAAGCTAGGAGCATCCAACTAAAGAGTTACAATATCGATTTTTATCTTGGTAAGGTCCATAAACATTGATAATAGTCACATTATGCCCCATTCCAAAGGATAAAAAAGTTAGACCAATCCCCAAGTGAAAACCCCAAACAATTTCAAAGTTACAAGTCTTTTTGAGCCACCCAGTAGCCAACCCACCCGAACGCCCCCCTGGTGTCCACTGATGCAAACATCCATTCTGGAAACAAATACTCAAGAGCCTTCACCATTGTTTCACTAACCCCTAATGTTTCTTGTAACATAATAACATCCAGTGAGCTCAAATCCACTAACCTCCACAAAGACAATTTTTTAGATGGGTTTGCCAACCCACGACAGTTGAAAGACAAGATTTTCATGAGGTAACCTCCCCAAGGGTTTTCTTTTATCTAAGCACCCATTCAATGGAGGACTGCCGACCCAAATCCAAATCGACCCTAGCCCTATCTTGAGCCAAGAAGAGGTGTGTTTTTTGACCCCTACCTTTACTAGAAAGAAAAAATTGAGGAAAATTTCCTAGACCTCTCCCTCCCAATCCCAACTCATTGTCCCCCTTAGGGTCCCCCTTGACAACTAACTTGTTTCTAATATGGTAACATACCCTGTTTTCATCCGAAGAGGAATTTGTAGAGCCTGAGGGGGTAACATATAAGGAAGGAAGGGAGGTAGTGGAGACCTTAGCTGAAGTAGAAGGGGAGGAAGGACAAGAGGATAAGCTCTGAAGATTTGGTGCAAACACCTCTACTTCCTCGGAGGTAATCGAACAATATATATATATATATATATATATATATATATATTATATAGCCCCAAGGTGTAGAAAAGTCGGTGACAGAGTGTGTTGCTAAGGCACTCTGTGATGTTAAGTCATCAGTTCAAAACCTATGGGGATAAAAAATCTAGCCATGTTAAGGGTTGGTGTGGCTCAGGCAAGTGCAGTCCCTGGTTATTTTGATGGCTTAGATGCCCCTGAGTTGCGGTTTCTCAAGACACAGACTAATTCTGCAGGTCACAGACAAACTAGAAAACTATATATAATAATAATAATTGTAATTTTTAAACCTACGAAGTAAAGCAATGCATATAGATTCTTAAGTAATACATAAATTAATCAATGGCTCATACACAGAGTACACAGAGATTTTTACCGGAAACCCTCAACCGGGAAAACCTTTCTTATTTTCATTATATCTCGAATTTCACCATTTGCCATACAATATATACAATTTTTTTAGGTATTCCGTAGATACCAAAACCCTAATCACTTAATCTGGGATTAATTTACAAATCCGCTAAAAATAGCAAAAAACCGGCCAAAACAAATTTTCGGGGCATTGCGTGTCACCAGGGGGGGGCATACCTGCCCCCCCATGGGACCCCCCTAGGAAAGTGCCCGACACACACACACACACACACACACACATGCAAAGAATATAACACATACCCAACATTCTCCCACTTGTTGTTTTCTTTGCATCCAGGGGTCCAAGGGATTATATAGTCAACAATTCAGGGAAACAATGCCCATTGTTACTCTACACCAGGAAAAATTTTCTGTGCTCGCAGACTTTGTCAATGAATCTGCAACATTCTTCAAAGTGTCAACCTTTTCCAGCAACACCTTCTTTTCCTCAACCATGTCTCTCACAAAGTGATACTGAA